>JAQZBX010047732.1:0-20392 GCA_029593785.1 Cabassous unicinctus
ATGATATCTCATTTTGGTTTTGATTTGCATTTCACTGATAACTAGTGATGTTGATTATCATTTCATGTGCTCTTTAGCCATTTGTATTTCTTTTGTGAAGAACTGTCTATTCAAATCACTTGCCCATTTCTAAAATGCTTTTTTTTTAATCTTTTTATTTTTGAAGTGTAGGATTTCTTTATATATGCTGGATACTAGGTCCCTATCAGATATTTATTTACCAAATATTTTCTCCAATTCAATGGGCTGCCTTTCCACTTTCTTGACAAAATCCTTTGAGGTGCAAATTTTTTAATTTTGAAGGACATTCCATTTACCTATTTTTTCTTTCTTTGCTCATGTTTTGGGTGTAAAGTTCATGAATACATTTCCTAATACAAGATCCTGTAGATGCTTTCCTACATTATTTTCCAAGATCTTTATGATTTTGCCTCTTATATTTAGATATTTGATCCATCTTGTGTTAATTTTCATATATGGCATGAGGTGGTATTCCTCTCTCATTTTTTGAATATGGATATCCACTTCTCCAAGCACCATTTGTTGAAGAGGCCATTCTCTCCCAGTTGGCTGGGCTTGGTGGCCTTCTTGAATATCTGTTGACTGTACATGCAAGTATCTATATCAGAACTCTAAATTTGGTTCCATTTGTCAGTGTGTCTCTCCTTGGGCCAATACCATGAAATTTTCACTACTGTAGCTTTGTAGTATGTTTTAAAGACAGGTAGTGTGATTCCTCTGATTTCATTTATCTTTTTAAATATGTCTTTGGCTATTTGGGGCCCCTTGTCCTTCCAAATAAATTGCATAATTAGCTTTTCCAATTCAGTTAAGAAATGCTGTGGGAAATTTTATTGGGATTGTGTTAAATCTGTAAATCAGTTTGGGCAGGATAGACATTGTGATGGTTAGGTTAATGTGTCAACTCGGCCAGGTAATTGTTTCCAGGAGTTTGTTCCAGCAAGCACTGGGCCAATTGTAATACAAGAGCATTTATGGACTTTGATGACCAGTGAGGTTACTGCATGGATGACTGATTACATCTGCATCACTCAGGGCGATTATATCATCATTGGGTGACACTTTTATCCAATCAGTTGAATGCCTTAAAAGCAGAAGTGATTTCAACATTCAGAGAGAATTTCCCAGCTCATCCTTGGACAGGCAACTTCTCCCAGAAACTCCTCAAGGACCTTTCATCAGAGTCCCTGGTTTGCAGCCTGCTTGCGGAACCTGGACTTGTGCTTCCCCACGGTCGTGTGAAAGACTCTTTTAAAATCTCATGGTATTGACAGATATCTCCTTTTGATTTTGTTTCCCGAGAGAACTCTGAATAATACAGACATTTTAATCATATTTGGTCTTCCTATCCATGAACAGGGAATATTCTTCCATTTATTTATATCTTCTTGATTTCCTTCAACAGTGTTGTCTAGTTTTCTGCATACAAGCCATTTACATCTTTAAATTTTTTCCTAGGTACTTGATTCTTTTAGTTGATATTGTTAAGGGACCTTTTTCTTGATTTCTTCTTCAGTTTGCTCTTTACTGGTATATAGAAATGCTACTGATTTTTGCACATTGATATTATTACCTGTCACTTTACTGAACTCATTTGTAAGTTTTAGAAGCTGTGTTGAAGATTTCTCAGGGCTTTCTACATACAGGATCATGTCCTCTGCAAATAGTGAAATTTTTGCTTCTTCCTTTTCAATTTGGAAGCCTTTTACAACTTCTTGCCTAGTGTTTAAGCAAGTACTTCTAACACAAATTTAAATAATAGCGGTGATAGTGGGCATCCGTGTCTTATTCCAGATCTTAGAGGGAAAGCTTCTAGGATTTCAACATTGAATAAGATGTTAGCTGTGAGTTTTTCATATATACCTTTTATCATGATGAGGAAGTTTCCTTCTATTCTGATCTTTTGAATTGTTTTTATCAGGAAATTGTGCTTCATTTTGTCAAATGGTTTTTCTGCATCTATAGAGATGACCATGTGGTTTTTTTTTTATCTGTTTGTGTGGTGTATTACATTGATTGATTGAAACATCCTCACATACCAGAGATGAAACCCAGTTGGTCATGTTGTATAATTCATTTGACGTGCTGTTGAATATGATTAGCAAGTATTTTGTTGAGGATCTTTGCATTTAAGTTCATTAGAAAGATTGGTCTATAGTTTTCTTTTCCTGTGGAGTCTTTAGTTTGGTAGTTTGGTATTAGTGTGATGTTGGCATCATAGAATGAGTTAGCAATTTTCCCACCACTTATTTTTTTTGGAAGAGTTTCAGCAGTATTGGTGTTAGTTCTTCCTGGAATGCTTGGTAGAATTCACCTGCAAAGTCATCTGGTCCTGGGTTGTCCTTTGTTGGGAGGTTTTTGAAGACTTCAATCCTGTTACTTTTGATTTTTCTGTTAAGTTCTTTAATTTCTTCTTTCATCAATGTAGGCTGCTTGAGTGTTGTAGGAATTTTTCCATTTTATCTAAATTATCCATCTTGTTGGTATACAATTTTTCTAAATATCCTCTTATAGCACTCTTTATTTCTGTGGATTCAGTAGTGATATACTCTTCCTCATTTCTTATTTTATGTATTTGCATATTCTCTCTTCTTATCTTTGCTAGTCTAGATAAGGGTTGTAAATTTTATTAATCTTCTCAAAGAACCAGCTTTTGACTTTGTTTATTTTTTCTAGTGCTTCTTTATTTTCAATTTCATTTAGCTCTGTTCTAATCTTTGTTATTTCCTTCTTTCTACTTTCTTTGGGGTTACCTGGCTTTTGATTTTCCAATTCCTCCAGTTGTGCTGTTAGGACTTTTATTTTAGCTCTTTCTTCTTTTGTAATATAGGCATTTCATCTCAATGAATTTCTCTCTCAGAACAGTTTTTGCCACATCCCATATATATTGATACTTTCTGTTGTTATTTTCATTTATTTCAGGGTATTTACTGATTTCTTTTGCAAATTCCTCCTTGACCCACTGTTTGTCTAAAAGAGTGATGTTTAACTTCTATATCTTTCTGCCTTCTGGTAATCTGCTCTTACTGATTTCCAGCTTCATTCCATTGTGTTCAGAGAAATTAATTTGTATAATTTTGATCTTTTTAAATTCATTGAGAGTTGTTTTGTAGCCTTCAAAGTGGTCTATCCTGGAGAATGATCCGTGTGCTCTCAAGAAGAATATATATCCTGCTCTATTTAGGTGTAAAGTTCTTTATATGACTATTAGGTCCAGATCCTCTAGTGTATTATTCAAAGTCTGTGTTTCTTTATTGATTCTCTGTTGAGATGTTCTTTTTAATGGTGATAATGGTGCATTAAAATCCCACACTATAATTGTAGAAGCATCTACTTTTTCACTTAGTTTTTCCAGTGTTTGCCTCATGTATTTTGAGATGCATAAATCTTTATGATTGTTCTTTTTTATTGATAGGTTATCCCTTTTATTAATATATAGTGGCCTTTTTTTTCCTTTTACAATAGTTTTGCATTTGAATTCTATTTTTTTCCCCTGATATTAGTATAGCTACTCCTGCCCTTTTTTGGTTATTGTTTGCATGTAAAATTTTTCTCCAACCATTCACTTTCAGCCTTCTTGTGTTGCTGGAGGAAAGGTGGATTTCTTGTAGACAGCATATAGATGGGTCATATTTCCTTATCCATTATGCCAATCTGCATCTTTTAACTGGAGAGATTAATCAATTAACATTCAATGTTATTACTGTCAAGGAATTACTTACATTAGCCATATTTTCTTTAGGTTTATGCATACCATATGTTCCTTAAATTTCTTTTTTCATCTTTTTAGTTGTTCTTACACTGTTCTCCATCTCTCTTTCTCATGTTTTTGTTTTTTTGTTTTTTTGTTTTGTTTTGTTTTTCTTTTAACCTTCAGAACTTTCTTTAGTATTTCTTGAAGGGCAGGTTTCTTATTGACAGACTCTTAATTTCTCTTTATCTGTGAATATTTTGAACTCTCCCTCTTTTTTGGATACCAGCTTTGCTGGATAGAGAATTCTTGTCTGGAAGTTTTTTCTATTTTTTCCTTAACTATGTCATGTCTCTGACTTTTTGCCTCCGTGCTTTCAAATGAGAAATCAGCACTTAATCTTATCGAGTTTCCCTAGTATGTGATGGATCTCTTTTCTCTTGCTGCCTTCACTATTTTCTCTTTGTCCTGGGCATTGGACAATTTGACTAGTATAAGTCTTGGGGTTATTCTGTTAGGATTTATACTGTTTTGGCTGTGTTGCACTTCTTGTACATGTACATCCATGTCCCTCAAAAGAGTTAGGGCATTTTCAACCATTATCTATTCCAACACTCCTATGCTCCCTTTCCCTTCTCTTCTCCCTCTGGGATGCCTATAATGCATATGTTCTTGCATGTCATGTTGTCATTAAAATCCCTATGTCCTTGCTTGATTTTTTCTATACTTTTTCTATCTGTTCCACTACCTGTCTGATTTCAGCTGTACTGTCTTTCACATTGCTGATTCTTTCCTTTGTATTTTCATATCTGCTGTTATGTGCTCCCACTGTTTTTTATTTTTTGCATTGTGTCATTCGTCACTGTATTAGTCAGGGTTCTCCGGGAAACAGAATCAACAGGAGATATCTGTCAATAATGTGAGATTTTAAAGAGTCTCTCATGTGACCGTGGGGATGCACAAGTCCAGGTCCTGCAGGCAGGTTGCAAACCGGGGCTCCAACGAAAGTCCGATGAAAGGTCCTTGATGAGTTTCTGGGAGAAGTTGCCTGTCCAACGACAAGCTGGAAAATTCTCTCTGAATGTTGAAATCACTTACCCTTTTAAGGCATTCAACTGATTGGATAAAAGCGTCACCCCTTGATGATGTAATCTCCCTGATTGATGCAGATGTAATCAGCCATCCAAGCAGTAAACTCACTGGTGATCGAAGTCCATAAATGCTCTTGTATTACAGTTAACCCATTGCTTGCTGGAACACACACCTGGACACAATTACCTGGCCGAGTTGACACATTAGCCTAACCATCACAATCACAATCATATCCATTACATTTTTTGGTATATTTGCAATTTCTTCAGTATGTTCTCCCAGTATCTTCTTACACTCTACATTCACTTCATTAAGTTGTTTCATGATATTTGTTTGTACATCCTGGATTAGTTTTTCCACATTCTGCATCTCTTCCTGTTTTTTAGTTTGTTTCTTGGACTGGGGCATATTTCTGTTTCTTAGTATGGCTTGTAATTTTTTGTTGTTGTCTAGGCTACTGTTTTTCTTGATGGGTTTATTGAGTTGATTTTTTCCTCTTTCTACTCTAAGGTTTTATTTTGTTGTTTTTGTTTGTGTGGTAAGGTTTCACTTTTGCACTTCGTTCCTCTTATTCTATTTCCTTGCCCTTGTCTAAGTTCTGGTTTTCCTTTGGCTTCTTTATCTTTTCAGTACACTCCTAAATGACACAGAGCATCTTCCTATTTTATATATATATCAAAGCAGCTCCTTAAGATAGGTCTCTGTCCCTATTTCCACTCCTTTGTTGAAAGAGGGTCAGACTCTGACCATTCACCTCAGCAAGATTTTCCCAGAACCCTAACAGGTAGTTTTAAAGTTAGGGTTATTTTAACAAAAATGTATAAATGTACTATTTTGATATGACAGTTCTATGAATTTGGATAAAAATGCACAATTGTGTAATCACAATCATATTATAGAACATTTTCAACACCTTAAAAACTCCCCTCAACCACTCTGAAGTCAATCTCCTCCCTCTACCCAACTCCTGGCAATCACAGATGTGTTCTCTCTTTTCATAATTTTGCTCTGTCTAGAGTGTGATGTAAGTGGAATTGCATTGTATGTAACCTTCTGAGGTTGGCATCTCACACTCAGCAAAATGTTTTTGAGATCCATCTGTGTATGTGAAAATATCAGTAATTTGTTCATTTTAATTGTTGAGTTGCATTCTTTTGTTTGTAGGTGCCACACTTACCTTGTCCATTCACTAGCTGATAGGTATATTGATTGTTTCCAATTTGTAATATAAATATTGGCCTAGAGGTTTTTATGTGGACATATGTTTTCATTTCGCTAGGGTAAATCAAGGCTGAGATTCCTTGATCATTGGGTAGCTGGTTTCACTTCATAAAACTAGCAGATGTGCTCCAAAATGACTGTAACAGTTGAGAGTTTCAGTTAATCTGCATTCTTGTAAGAGCTTTCTTAATGATTAGAATATACTTTTATTTAGCCTTTTAAACAGTTGTGTAAAATCACATTGTGGTTTAAAATTGTGATATATTTAATAGCAAATATTTAATTCATATTTCTATTATTAATGATATCTTTATAGTCATTCAAACTAAATTAGAAATTATTATAAAATTTGTTATTGTGTGTGTTTGAAAGAGACATGGGTAAAATGTATGAATTTGCTCAAAAATAAAAATTTAGTCTAATTATATATTTTAACTCTTGAATTCTCTAAGGATCAAATTAGGATTTTTTGTTGTTGCTGTTCTCTAACCTTACATTCATGAAATTATTTATTTGTTGATTTAAAAAAAAATTCTTCATCTATATTTGAAGGAGCTTTTCTGGGAAAATAAAGTCATGTTTTTATTCTCATTCCAGTGATTTTAAGCTGATTTACTCATCCTCTTCTTGACAGTTAAATATCACAATATGGCAAAATATTAGCATATTTAATGTGATGAATAAAAATTTGTTGCATATCACAGAATAGAGCAGAGCCTAATGCATGGCAAAGATTTCATTTCATTAAAACCTGGAAATAAAGGAGTCAATTAATTAATAATGGTCTAAGGCAAGTTGAAGCCAGAAAAAATGGTGCAATGTTTACATTTCTCTCCTAAATATAGTGGTTCATGGATCTTGGATTTAATTGTGTCCAGGCACTAAAGTTTTCAGTCCATATACAAATGCCTCTGTAATGTTTTCTTTATTATTTTTTTTCATACAATATTCTTTGTTTACACTCCACTGAATGAGAAAAAATTGATTGCACAGGGAAAAAAACAGAAATCAAACACTACTTGTGTCAATATTATGATTTTTTTTTTTTAGAAATAGCTTTTATAAACAATTTTGCTAGTGATTGTAAGATGACATTTATTTCAGTTATTTTAGGGACTACATGAAATTGTTGTGGTTTGTTCTTAACAGAAATATGTCCCTAAAATACACCCAAGGACTTTGCAGGGATAGTGAGCCTGTGAATAGAGTCTTTAAGTTAAAACTTGAACAGCAATATTAACATTATAACAAGCTGCAAAGGCCTCAAATAAGAAATTTATTGATAAAGTTAGTGCACCCTTTTTTTATTTGGTAAAAACAAGTTTTAATGGAGACAAAAATTAATTATTGACATTACCTTTTATAATACTATCATAAAGCTTGGCATCTTATGGCATTATTATTAAAATTATAATAAAATAATTAACACCAGGAAGCTCAGAAATATATGTGAATTTAAGGGGGAAATGCTAAATTTTAGAATCAGCAACTCCTAAGGCTTGACTCTGGTTGGTATTGATAATTTGTGCTGACTCTTTTGACAGGAAAGGACTTACTTTGGCAGCACATAAAATAAAGTTTTCCTAGTCTCAGATTAACTGCTGCTGCTCAGTTTATTGAATCATTGCCTATGGAGTTTGCATTAAGACTCGTACTTTTGGCCATTTTCACAACTATTGTACCCTTTTTAATGGCATACAAGGTACATCTACCTCCAGAACACCATCTGCTGCTCTTTCATCACTGCTCCTGAAAGACTACTGGAATGGGATCCATGCTAGGAAAGAGCACAGCTGGGTTTGTTGTGTAAAGAAAGGCCTGACAAAAAGGTGAAATGTAAGTATCACTGATGACATTTTTAAGTCACCTGGAAACATTTTAAATGAAATAATTTTCACATAGTTAATCATTTAAATTTGATAAAATCTTGTGATGTGAATGTGATTGCTCCCATTTTATAATTAAAACCATTTAACAAGAGGCATTTCATGCTCTTTATAGCATATTTAAGAATAGCTCTCAAGTGTGTACATTCCACTAAAATATTTTTGGATAAAAATCACAATATTCTTAAATCTTTGTGAATTATTACATGATGTAATAGGAAAACAGTTGGTAGAAAATTTAGCATAGAATTAACTAGAAAAGGAATCAAATAAATTGGCAGGTGTTTTTTGTGTTTTTTTTTTTTTCATGCCTCATTTAGCCAAAAAGTTTATGAAACAATTTCTTCATTTATTTTATACAGAGAAGTACATTCACTTCGACTGAACTTTTTGGTCATTGACTATCTCATCACTTCCTAGGATATCATTGTCTGTTCCAAGAAAAAAACAGGACGAAGTCATTGGGTGAACACTCTTTCATGAGATATTGCCTGGGGCAGATTTGGAGCCAAATGATATTCCATTGAAGAACGGGACTGGAATCACTCTGTTTATGTTGATGGGCTTCACAGATAATATTGAGCTGAAAGTCTCCGTGTTTTTCTTATTTCTAGCAATCTATCTTTTTACTTTGATAGCAAATTTGGGACTGGTTTTATTGGTCTTTCAGGATTCCCGGTTCCACAACCTCATGTACTATTTTCTGAGTGTGTTGTCATTACTGGATGCCTGCTATTCTTCAAATGTCACCCCCAAAATGTTGGTGAATTTCTTGGCAAAGGATAAAACCATTTCATTTCTTGGTTGTGCAACACAGATGCTTCTCTTTGTTACTTTAGGGACTACAGAGAGTTTTCTCTTGGCTGCAATAGCGTATGATCGCTATGTAGCAATCTGCAGCCCACTGCTTTATTCAGTTAACATGTCACCCCGAGTCTATGTGTCACTCAACACTACTTCCTGTGCTGGTGGCATTTTGAATGCCACTTTACACACTGTGACCACTTTTAGGCTATCCTACTGTGCATCCAATGAAATCAAACATGTCTTTTGTGAAATCCCTCCACCCCTAGCTATTTCTTATTCTGATACTCACATCAACCAGCTTCTACTCTTCTGTTTTGTGAGCTTTATTGAGTTATCTAGTATCTTAATTATCTTGATCTCCTATGGCTTCATTCTGATTGCCATTCTGAAGATGAATTCTGCTGAATGGAGGCGGAAAGTCTTTTCCACATGTGGCTCTCACCTAACTGGAGTGTCAATTTATCATGGGACAATCCTATTCATGTACATGAGGCCAAGTTCTAGCTACACTTTAGACCATGATATGATAGTATCTATATTTTATACCATTGTGACTCCCATGCTGAATCCCATCATCTACATTTTGAGAAATAAAGATGTTAAAAAGGCAATGAAAAGATTGTTTGAGAAAAATTGGTCCTTTATTAAAGTGCATGTTTATCATTGAATCAAACAGAAAAGCATGTTGGTGATTATTCCATACCTCTGTTGTCAGAACATGTCAAGAAAACCCCTTGTTCTCAGTTAAAACTCTTTTCAAGTCCTAGAATATTTCCAAAGAAAACATTAATCACCCCATTAATGCAACATTTTATGAATGTAGACAAATTGTGTCAACTACATGCCTATGTTCTGTTGAAATTTATCCATATTAAACATTCATTTAGAATCTTACATTGATATTATTAATCTTCATGTAATTTGATTTTCACTAACTATAATCAGATGTCATATCCTCAGGATTTGATAACTAGATATAAATTCACATTGTTTACATTAAGTTAAACTTTCATCATTTTGTTAATTCCCCTTCTGGAATCCCTGTGATGGACTTCCAGAAAGTTATATACTTGCTCCATGTGCACTCAGACAATTAGGTCTGTCCTTTGGATATGACTTTTGTACTGTTTGAATCAACACCACAGATTTTTACTCCATAATTTACTTCCTGCTATTCAATCAGGGGAATTGATAAGATCCAAGCTGAAACTCCAAACATATACTGAGCTTATATGTCGATATTTAATGAAAGTATAATTAAGGTCCTGGAAAACAAATGAAAGGATAGCATAAAGAATAATTTAAAACTGGCTACTATACACATTTGTTTGAAGACCTCAAAAGCTAACTTAACTTTGGTAATTCAACTGATATTAGACCCTTTCTCAGTTCCTATCACTGCCTTTTCCCTCAATCTATGAGAAATGACCTTGAATTTATCATCATTCCTAAATTTTTACAGCGGAACAAATCCTTGAGAAATGGTTGCACATCACCTCAAATCACATCTGCTTCTTCCTTATTTATTTTGAATTATTAATTTTCTATTCTGAGATTTGTTTATTTGAAGATATTTTAATAGTGGAAATTTAGTTTTCTTGCAATGAATTTCATTCTATTCCCAGCAAGGATGCTTGCCTTATGCCTCCATGATGTCAATTTCATCAGAACAAAGTATCAAAGAGTTTACTATTTATTAAGTTTGAACTTGTAAACCAATCAATGATTTTCATAACTTCATTTTCTAATCCATTATGCACATAGAATTCATACATCTCTATTGAATCAAGTTCAAGTTTGATAGCAGAGTTTGGTATAAATATATTCTCAAGTTTCTTCAAAAAAAAACAATAACAAATTTTCAGAGACACAGCACTGATTATGATATGGATAACAAGTTGTCTAATAAAGAAATTAAGCTACCAGAAACCACAGCATCTTAAATTTTATTTTCCTGACTATAATCTTCTGAGATGATTTTTCTGGTATAAAGAAAAAGCTACTTCAAATGTATTTCTAAATATCCACCAATAATTATCAATAATTTTAAAGTTTGCATTATTCCTGGATCATTTTTTAAGAGTTCTACCATTCAAACACGTGTTTCAAATTGTTAAGGTAAAGTTTCAATCAAGTTAGCCTCCTGGTTTAACAGTTTAAATGTTCTTTCAAATTTACAAAAATAATCTTTCCATGGGAAATGAAGAGGTGAGCAGCAAAAGCAAGGCTGCACACATGCATAAAAATAACTGAATGATAATTCATTCAAAAGGCAAGACAAAAATAGATGTCAAGTTAATATGCATGAAATACCACAATTCCACCTTTTTCCCCTAATAGTAGAATCGAAATGGTGAGAACTAGCAGTCTATTATGATTTTCTCTCTGAAAGGTTAATATCAAATAATCGTATTTTTAACTCTCAAGTTAATAACTTTTCACTGTTCTTATCTTAACTCAAATTTCTTTCCCTCAAGCATGAATTTATTCATTTCCCTTTCCTATTGAACCTCATTTACAAATCAGTTAAGTTATTGCTTAACTATTTTTTTCTGAATATTTGGTTACTAATTAGCTCTAATACAGCACTGATATTCAATTTGCATAAATATAAGAATTGTATATGTTTGTCCACACAATTGTACCCTGAGGGAATAACATATTTTCTGGAACATATAGTTTATTCAGAAAATATTTTTTAATAAATGGCAAGTCACAGAATGAGTAATGGAGGCAAGTATTATCACTAATATGCAGCTTTGTATTTCCTGGACATAATGTAAATCCCTTAGCTATACTAAGCCATTTATCCTCATACAACTCTAAGAGTTTGTCTTATTATTACCTATAATCACATTTAGAGAAACAAAGGCACTTAAAAACTCTAAGGAATATGCTGAAGCCCTATAGTTCTTAAGATGGTTCAAACCTGAACTCATTGATTACAGAGTTCCTGCTTTTAAGTACTTTAGTAAATAGAATGCAAGAACAGAATGTTTTTACTTTGCTAACTGCTTTATGAGGCCTCTGAAAATGCTTAATAAAGTAGTAAAAGTTTTCATTTTCTCAATGTCAGAAATAAAAGGGTAAAAAGGGAACTATGTAACAAGTATTAGAAAATAAGTTTCCATTGGTTTCGATAAATCATTCAATTGGTTGATATATGCAGAATTTTCTGATTTTGAGCCTGAGTGATAAATAACAGACATTAAAAGACAAAGTAAAAGTAAAATTAAAAGAAGATGAAGCTAATGAGAACAACTAAAACAGAGGAATAGGTAAAGAAGATTGTAAAAGAAATGGATGAGACCAGTTATACCTACAATGAGGTACCATTACATTTTCTATGTGCAATACTAAAATCATGATAGATAATTGTACTGGAAAATGTGAAGTTATCCAGAAAGATTTTAAACCTGCAACAGTGAATAAGATTTAAAAGGAAGTAAAAATTTCAAATTTTACATTGGACTTAGAAATCTGCGAAGTACATATCCTCAAACCTAACAATTTTAAAAATCCTTTAATCTTCCACAACTGCTGTTCCATTCTATATTCCTAACAAAAATGAAGTGTTCCTGTTTCTCCACATCCTCTCCAACACTTATAGTTTTTTCTCTCTCTTTTTTTAATAGTGACCATTCTATAAGGTTTGAAATGATATTTCAATGTAGTTTTGATTTACATTTCCCTAATAGTTAGTGAGGTTGACCATCTTTTCATGTGATTTTTAGTCATCTGTATTTTCTCTTTGGAAAAGTGTCTATTCAAGTCTTTTGCCCATTTTTAATTAATTTTATTTAAATGTATTCATATAACACCCATTCTTCTAAAGTGTACAATCAATGGCATTTGGTATAAAAAGAGTTGTGCATTCATCATTGCACTCAATATTAGAGCATTTTTATTATTTCAAAAAGAAAAAAAATGCCATCCTTTAGTAGTCACCTATCAATCCCTCTGCCCTACATAACTGCTAATCTATTTCCATCTGAATTCATTTGTATTTATATTTTGTAGAGATGGAGTCAAACAATAGGTGGTACTTTGTGTCTAGATACTTTCACTTAGCATACTTCCTTTTTATTAACGTTGATGGAAAAATATTAATATATTACTATTACTTATAGTCCATATTTTGCTTTGGTTCTATATTGCTCAAACATCACTCTATGATTAAATCTTATATCAATGTACATTTTTTCTGTTTCAGAGAAAAAAATTCTTATAAATGCACTATTAATCACACACATTGTCCACAAAGGGTGCACAATGTTTTACAGTCCCATGTATCATTATTTATCTTTCCCATTCAACTACTGTCATTGCCATATATTAGTTCTTGTGGCCATTTGAGATTATTTTATGAATCCCTAAAAGAGAAAGATTATGTTTGTAGACTAATCTATTCCTCTCGGTGTGATACTCTTTGATTGTATTAAATTCAGTTGCAAGTCCTTGCTTGTTCTGACATAAGCAAACTTATACGGGGAAAACAGAGTAAAAAGGGGGTCATCATATTTGATGTTGCAATATAAGAGAGAGGATTGCTTAAGCATGAAGCTCCCAAGAGCCTTGGACCACGGAGCAGCTCAAGAGGAAACCAGCCCTGCTATCTTCCTGAGAGCTTATAGCAGAACATGGGAAGAGAGCAGAAGTCCAGCCTTGTCATGAACTTTTCACAGCCTTGGAACTGTAAGCTTTTACCCCATGTAAATACTCTTTATAAATACCCTTTGGCAGTCCTTTGGTAAACTAAAACAGCACTGCTATATAAAGAGCTTTCATCATTTCTATCTGTTTCCAAACATTTCCAAATAAACTTTTTACCAATTCTATACATCTTTCCATTCTTTTTCTTCATTCTGTCTCACTTGCTTCACTCAACATAAAGTCCACATTTAATTGGATTTGTCTTTTTATTGTTGAATTAAAGGATCTATTTCCAATATCTTGGATAGTAAGCCATTATTATATAATTGGCATCCAAATATTTTCTTCCATTGAGTAGGCTGCCTTTTCACCTTCTTGATAAGGTCATTTGATGTGCAAAAGTATTCAATTTTGAAGAAGGTCACATTTATCAATTATTTTTTCATACTTATGCTTTGAGTTCAAATTTTAGTCTACTAAAATTTCTTGAAGTTGTTTCCGTACATGTTCTTCTAGAAGTTTTATGGTTCTGTTTCTTATAATTAGGCCTTTGATCCATTCTGAGTTAACATTTCTATAATACGTTAGATATGGGTCCCCTTTCTTTCCTTTGAGTATGGATATCCAGTTCTTCCTGCACCATTTGTTGAAGAGATTGTTCTGTCCTGGCTGGGTTGACTTGGCAGCATTGTCAAAAATCTATTGACCAGAGTTGTGAGTGTCTATCTGAGCTCTCAATTCAATTCCATTTGTCAATATGTGTATCTTTATGCTAGTTATGTCTAGCTATATGCCAGTACCATGCTTTTTTTTTAAACCAATGTAGCTTTATTATGTGCTTTAAAGTCGAAAGGTTTTTGGCTATTCAGGGCTCTTAACCCTTCCAAATAAATTTCATAACTGGCTTTTCCATTTCTCAAAAGAAAGCTTTTGGAATTTTTATAGGGATTACATTGAATGTGTCAATCAATTTATGTAAAACTGTCATCTTAACTATATTTGGTCTTCCAACCCCTGAACACTGAATGTCCCTCCATTTATTTAGGTCTTCTTTGATGTATTTTAGCACTGTTTTGTAGTTTTCTGAATACAGGTCCTTTACATTCTTGGTTAAGTTTATTCCTAAATATTTCATTCTTTTTGTTGCTATTGTAAATGCAATTTTTTTCCTGATTTCCTCCTCTTATTGGTCATTACTATGGTGTAGAAACACTGTTAATTTTTGCATGTTACTCTTCTATCCTGCTAATTTGCTGAAGTTGTTTATTAGGTCTGGTAGCTTTGTTTTAGATTTTCAGGACTTTTTATATATAGGATCATGTCATCTATAAGTACTGAAAGTTTTGTGTCTTCTTTTGGAATTTGGATGCCTTTTGTTCTTTTCTTTTCTAAGTGCTCTGGCAGGTATTTCTAACCCAATGTTGAATAAGAGTGGTGACAGTGGCCATCCTTGTGTTATTCCAGATTTTAGAGGGAAAGCTTTTAGCCTTTCACCATTTAGCATGAATTAGCTTTGAATTTTTCATACATGCCCATTATCATGTTGAGGATGTTTCCTTCAATTCTTTTTAGGAACACATATCTTCTTAAATACGTAGGTGTAGCAGGTTGATATTATTTAGCAGTTCAAAAAACAGATATTGATTATGTTTGTAAACTTCTAGGTTTGCTGGGCATGATATCCCTTTTTTGATTGTATTAAATTCAGAGTTTCACTTTTACTTTATTAAATCAAGCATAGGACTTTGATTCCATCATGTCCTTACATGACATTGTGTAAAAGGCCCTGGAATGGTTCTACATGATCTTGCAAGTATGGATAAACACCACATCAAACTTCATCAAACTCTATAAAAGTGTGCAGTCCAAAATATAAACCACAATGTAAATCACTGACCATGGTAAGTAGCAATGTTTCAATATTTGTATATCACTTGTAACAAATGTTCCATCCACATATTAAACATTATTAATAGGGGAAAGGAGACAAGGTAGAAGGTGTTGGGTATATGGGAATCACTTATATTCTGTACATGACATTTCAGCAACCTAAAGCTTCTTTGAGCAAAATCAAAAAAATTTGACTCTGTGTAAATGGAAGCAAATGTTATTGTACATTCTACACAACAGATATCACAGTAATGATATATTTAATGTTAAATTTTTTAAAATTTTATGTCTTTTATGTTTTCATTACTTCAAACATTTAAAAATGTATTTTATTCATATTTTTAAAATCATTATATCATTTTTCTATTAATTTTTTTCAGTTATTTTGCTGGTTTCAATGTTGAAGAATTGTGGCTAACAGAGGGTTACAACTTTGGCAGGGGAGAATCATTGGTGCCAGATTTCAGAGAGGAGAGATGCATGGGAGGAGGTTCACCTGGGGCATACCTATGAGGCATATGGCTGCAATAAAGTGTTCATGGGGCATTGTCACAATGGGTAGAGATCCACACAATACCCAAAGAAATATCGAATTCCCATCCTGGGGAGCTGTGCCACTATCTCCAATGGGACAGCAAGAATCCATGGAGTACAGGGGCAGAAACTAGTGAAAGATAAGCCCTTGATTGTGATGACTGTACTTGTGAATCTACTTTTAAAATTGAAACTTAGCATAGTATTATAGGGTGCCTAAGCATTACCCCCTGAGAACCTCTTTGTTGCTCAAATGTAGCCTCTCTCTAAGCCAAAACTCAGTGTATAAATGCATTACATTCCCCCCAATGTGGGACATGACTCCCAGGGATGAGCCACCCTGGCACCGAGGGATTACTACCAAGCACCAACTAACAATGCAACTGGAAAAAGACCTTGACCAAAAGAGGGAAAGGGTAAAGACAAATGAATTTATATGGCTAAGAGACTTCAAAGTGTGTTGGGATGTCTTTGAAAGGTTAAATTTATGCATGCCTCAGTAGGAACACATAGACAGCAACAGTAAAGATTAATTGAAAGAGCTGAGCTCCTCAGGTCTCTGGAGACATCCAGACACTATAGGCAGGACAGACAGCTCAGGAGTTTGGCACCCTGCCAGGGATCCTTCTTTGGAATTTACATTCCCCAATGGATCAGAGTTAGCCTCAGTTGTTCTTTCCCTACTATGGTTCTCCTGCCCTTCTATTTGAACTTATAGTTACTAGTGGGTTGGTAGTTGTATGTCCAAGAGACTTAAATCTTTGGGCTCCCCATGTGCTCGTTGGGCTCTGAATCTCAACAGACTTGCAACACCTACTCTCTAGTTCATTGGACTCACCCAGAACAACTAACAAAAAGAAGATGACTGACAGCAACCATTTCAAGAACAGAGAAAGTCTGCAACTGGAAGCAAGGAAGTCCCATCCATCTGCCCCATGGGACCTAAGCTCCCTCTCAATTAAAGCAGAGGGAGCATCACCATCATTGAATCCTCAGGGTTGGGGAATGGATGATGGACCAGAGTAGACTTACAGTTTTTCTACTCTAGACTTGTTGTGATTCTAGCAATGGCAGAAATTTTATAATGGATGTGGAGGCAGTGGCCACTGGAAGTTTTGAGGAAAGGGACAAGGGAAAATAAGTGTAATTTGTGGGCATTTTTGGAACATGGAAATTATCCTAAATGACACTTCAATGACAAATACAGGCCATTGTACATCATATAATAACTTGCAAAACTGTGTGGTAGAGAGTTTAAACTACAATGTAAATTATAATCAACACTTAGTGGCAATGCCCCAAGACGTGTTCATCAATTGAGACAAATGTACCACACTAATGAAGGATGTTGCTGATGTGGGAAAATATGGGAGTGTTAAGGAGCAGGGCATATGCGAATCCCCTACATTTTTTGTGTAACATTTAAGTAATCTAAGATTCTTTAAAAAAAATAAATAAAAATTATATTTAAGAAAAAGAGATTTGCTCTAAAAATTCTTGTTGTTCTTTGTGTGTTATGCTTCAATGATCTTGCCCCTACAGAAAAATGTCATTCCAAAGCCTATCAATAATTCTCACATGCACACACACACATAAAAACAAAAACACACACCATAATGGACAGCGGATGTGGCTCAAGTGATTGGGCTCCCACCTACAACATGGGAGTTCCCTGGTTCGGGTCCTTTTTGCCTCCTAAAGAAGACAGCAAGCTGGCAGGCACTGCAAACTGATGCCACAAGATGAAGCTACAAGAGACACAGAATTAAAACATAATCAGATACACAACAATGCAGGGAACAAACGTTCCTGGTACCTCCTAAAGGAAGACAAGAAAATAGTAAAATAAAATAAAAAATAAAAAGAAGACGTGGAAGACAGTAAGCTTATGTGACAGGCAGGCATGGCAAACTGATGCAACAAGATGATGCAACAAGATATGCAAGATAAAAACATAATCAGAGGCACAACAAAGCAGGAAGCAAAGGTGGCTCAAGTGATTAGGTGCCTCCCTCCCACAATGGAGGTTCCAGGTTCGGTTCCCAGTGCCTTCTAAAGAAACAAGGAGGAAGAGCAGACTCAGTAAGTGCAAACAATGAGGGGGTGGAGAGAGAGAAATAAATAAAATAAATCTTAAAAAAAAAAAAAAAAAACCGTTAGGTTTTTTAATTAAAGTATTTGAACCTGAGGTGCTCTCTCTCCCTATACTGTGAACTTTAAAGTGTTCAGGAAGAATTAGGAGTTCTTCTCTCTCTTTGTGACATTTTCATGTTCACTCAGGATAATGTGCACTTGGAGATATCCATTCAATTAGCCAAAAGATAGTAAGTAGTAACTTATTCTTTATATTCCATCCTGAATCCATCATTTTAATGCATCTGTGGTATAAATAAATCAATGGTCTTTGGGGTCAGTCGTTAGGAATGTATGTAAGTTACCTAACATTTAAAAGTCTCCTTTTCTCACTTTTATGGGGAACCTTATTTGTTTACCCAATAAAGTTCCTGTGAGGATTGAATGAAAAAGACTGGGCACTTCGAATGTGCCCATTTCAGGCAAATTGCTTCACAGTGCAATCACCTGAAGGTAATGTTTTATGTTAAAGAGAAAGAGATGATAGCTGATAGATTTACAATAATCATCAGAATACAACAGCTTCCAAATTTCCATGATTGCCATTTTGTGGTAGCAGTGAATATGATTTCACGAGATGGTTTTTTGAAACCATGGGGCTTCACTAAATATGGGTTCTCAGTTTGTACTTTAGGAGAAAAGGATTGTTGGATGTGGATTGAATTAGAAGTAAGCACAGAAGAAACAACCTACCCAAGCAATTCTAGAGTCGACAGGTGTGACAGCAATAGAAATGCTTTCCAGGGAAGAAAAATGCTTGAGCACCCCATTCAAAACACAGCCTCAGACCTCCAGCATCCTCTTCTATGGTCATTAATGTCTTTATTGACAACAGTTTCAAGAGTCAGATAGAGTCAAGATGACTTAGATCTAAAATGAGAGACTCCTGTAAATTCAGACTTCAAATAATCCTTTATATAATCCTGTACACATCATTAACAAGTGATAAAAAACCACATGCAAAAGTGAGAGAAAAAAATGTTTTTCTGTTTCATTGTTTATACAAAGTTTTAGTTTTCTGAAATTGAGATAATTTTAGACATAAGCAAATATGCAATTCATAGTAATTACATGTAGTTTATGGGAAAATGTACACACACATTATTTGCCTTTTGTTAATATAAATGTAGCCCAGGAGAGTCAACAATTATCAAATATAAAAACGGAAAATCAAAGAAATTAACATGTCTTCAGTAATAATGAGCATTCTTAGAAGTTTTCCACAAGCTTGGCTTCTGTCATCTGAGTCAGACTTCTGTTTCCATAAAAAGTGGCACCTGCTTGTGAATGAGTCATCCTTTGAGCCCTCTTCCTGCCCATGGCTATCTGGGTACCAAAGGCATCCTTTTAATTGGAGTAACCATTGTTACTTTTAGTTAATGCTGGTGAAATACCTTTAAAAACATTGCGGGATTTCTCTGTTTCTAATTGCACAAGATTCAAGTTATGCCATTAGAGAAAAGAAACAGTCAAATTTATTCTGATCAACCTTTTCCCTTCCTTGGAGGGAAAGTCAAGATGATGTGGACAAAGCCTTAACAATTCTTAAATGAGTTTTTTAAATCTATTTAAAAGCCTGGGGAATCACAACCTAAGATTTAATAAGTGTTAGTAGGCACACTCTTAAATCTCTCTGAGATTTCAACAGAGTATTAAACCACACACTTTACATTTCATGCCCCCCCCCCAGAACCTAGTTTACTGGAAGTGTCTGATGCCCTTTCTTTCTTGTTTTAACTAATGAATTTTCCCAGGAGAAGTGGTTGAGAGAGAAGAATCTCGTATTTCTATTTTGTAAAATCCTGACTCCTTTATAATAAGTCTCAATTCTACTTGAAAAAAATTTGAACATTTCTTCCTTCAGTTCTCTGTTCTTGTTCTATTATAGACAATACTATAAGTTGGTTGGAAAGTTCAATATTTTCCCAGGAAATCTCCTTACCTCCATCTGACATAATTGGATGCAATTTCTAGTTTCTATGTTACCGTGTACAAAACTTTACTAACTATTCTGCCACTATAGGCCATGGGTGTACTTTATTCACTTACCTTTCTTCCCTAACCATTACTCACTAACCATATACTTAATACTCTTCCATCCTTGTCCTAAACACTGATTCGAAAGCCCAGGCCAGGAATTTGTTTTTTGTTAGAACATCACCCCATTCCAGTATTAAATTTTCTTCTGGATATATGTACTATACAGTATGCTACTCCAAAGCACTTAAAAGAACATTGAATTTTATTACAGTCACATTTTATGTCAGTAATTTGAGCTACTCAATGCTTCTATCTCACCTGATATCAAGTGGAGTCACTCAGTTGTGGTCAGATTATGACTTGACCTCTCTAGAGACCACACTGATTTTATACACATGGCTGAAGCCTAGGTGGGGCTGTTCGGAAGGCTGGGTTCAGCAGTTGGTCTTTCCTACTCATGCTGTCTCAGGAACTCTCCATGTGG
>JAQZBX010047733.1:0-20389 GCA_029593785.1 Cabassous unicinctus
TATATATAAAACAAATAACATTTATGTAAACAAATGCACATATATGCATATGTATTTATAGATCATTTTACAAATATTGGTATGTATTGTTAAAATTTTGATTTTTACCCACAATAAAAATTAAAAAAAAATAAAAACAACACAAAACAAAAAAAACCTGACAGACATCACCAGACACATGGGGAAAGTGAAGAAATGGTTTAAAAAAAATTTTTTTTATATGATGTTACAAGTTACTAATTTAACACAAAATAATAACTACAATAACAGTAACTCTGCTTTAGTCAGCAGTTACATTCTCCCCTTATTTGTTCATTCCTCAGTCACCAGGGATTTGGAACAATGTATATACTGACTGCTTCAGGTTGAAAAGGGATGTAGTTATGGGGCAGAGAAATGAAATTGTTTTGCTTGCAGTTGAAGACTCTCTTTGCTTTGGGGATGGGACTGGTCCATTTCCATTGTTTTGTTAGTTGTCTAGGGCATGTCTAAAGAACTGGAGAGTAGGAGTTGGCCACATATCTGCTGGGTTTCAGGGCTTAACAAGTATGGGAGGAATCCAAGGGCTTTAAGTGCCTGAGAAGTATACTTAACAAATATATTAAAAATTATAGGTTCAAATAAAAGTAGAAATATCATGATTAGGACCTACAAAAGAGTGCAACTATGTTAATATTGGGTAAATAACTTTTCATATAGTCCCAGATAGGGCCCTCCAAGGGGGTGTTGATTTCGTATGACTGTGTAGCTTGCCTATGGTGTATGGACATCCCTCAGGCACTCAGTAGCACTTTTTTTGTGGCTTTGTTTACTGTGGCATTTTGTGAAGTCTGGCTGAGACTTGCATAAATGTTACCTCTGGAATGACCTCCCGACTCACTTTGAAATCTCTTAGCCATAAAAACTATATTTTATTTAATACTTACCCCTTTTGATCAAGGTCTTTCTTTAAATGCATCAATGATTAATGCTTGGTAATAATCCCTCAGTGCCAGGGAGGCTCATTCCTGGGAGTCATGTCCCATGTTGGGGGAAGGTAGTGAGTTTATTTGTGGAGTTTGGCTTAGACTCTAAGCCTTAGAGAGAGGCCACATTTGAGTAAATTGGAGGTTTTCAGGAGGCCACTCTTAGGCATTAATTATAATTAGGCTTAGTTTCATTATTACAGGAATAAGGTTCAAAAGTACAATCAGGGAAGCAGCTGTGGCTCAATTGGTTGGGCTCCCGGTTACCATATGGGAGGCCCTGGGTTTGATTCCCAGGGCCTCCTGGTAGAGGCAAGCCGGCCCGTGTGGTGCGGTGAGCTGGCACAATAAGATGACGGAAGGAAAAGAGACAAGCAGACACAGAAAAATGCACAGCAAATGGACACAGCGAGCACAAGCAGCAAGGGAGGGATAAATAAATAAATAAAATAAATCTTTAAAAAAAAAAAAAGTTCAATCATTGGGAAGTGGCTGTGGCTCAATTGGTTGGGCTCCCATTTACCAAATGAAGGCCCCGGATTCGATTCCTGGGGCCTCCTGGTGAAGGCAAGCTGGCCCGTGTGTGGCACGGTGGCGCGGTGAGCTGATGGCCCATGCAACATGGTGATCTGGTGCAGCAAGGTGACGCAACAAAGGGAGACCAGCAGATACAGAAAAATCGCACAACAAATGGATACAGCGAGCACAAGCAGCAAGGTGGGGGGGATAAATAAATAAATAAATTGAAGAAGAAAAAAAGTACAATCATTAAGATCAAGGGCTTGACTTTTTAACCTGTTTCCCTTAATTAGGCAAGGCTTATATATTCCAGAGCTTTTGCCCATCTTATTTAAGAAAGTAAGAGAACTTCCTCAGGAGAGAAGTTTAATATTTTGTTAGCTTCTCTGGGGGCCTCTATCCATAAAAAAATACCTATGGTAACAAGGATACATTTATATCCCATAGAAATATGCAGCTATATAATGTTCAAGCTGTTTAAAAGGCCCTGTCTGTCTAGACACCTGTCTGTGCAAAAATTACAGGGAAATTTGGTTGTTTCTGTGACATAAAATATTTTTCTAAGAATAAAATATGCAACATTCCCATAACCCCCCTATTGTTGACACTTAACATTGGTGTGGTACCTTTGTTACAATCGATGCAAGAATATTAAAATGTTACTGTTGACTGCAGTCTATATTTTTCTTTAGGTGCATTTCCCCCCATGTACCACCCAATTATTAATACCATGTACTAGTGACATATTTTTTTTTTAGATCCTGAAAGAACATTCTTAAATTTGTATTATTAACCAAAATCCTCTTCCACTACAGGGTTCACTGTGTTATTCAATCCATGTTTTATCCTCTAGCTTTCCTTCTAGTAACATATATGAGACAAAACATCCCCCTTCAACCAAACACTGCCAACTATACTCACACTACCACACCACCATCATCTCTGTCCACCCCCAAACCACTACAATCAACCTAATTATAAAATTCTTCACAAATTAAGCATCAGCTCCCCCATTCTCTACCCCCATTATATCTTCCGGTAATCTTTCTTCTGATTCTAGCTTTATGAGTTTGTGTATTATAATTAGTTCATATTAGTGAGATCATACAATATTTGTCCTTTTGTGCCTGGCTTATTTCATTCAACATAAGGTCTTTGAGGTTCATCCATGTTGTTGCATGCATCAATACTTCATTCTTTTTTTATAGCTGAATAATATTCCATTATGTATATATACCACATTTTGTTTATCCATTCATCTGTTGATGGACATTTGGGCTGCTTCTATCTTTTGGCAATTGTGAATAATGCTGCTATGAATATTGGTGTGAACATATCTGTTCGTGTCCCTGCTTTCAGTTCTTCTGGGTATAAACCTAGTAGCTGAATTGCCAGATCAAATGGCAATTCTATATTTAGCTTCCTGAGGAACCACCACACTCTCTTCCATAGTGGCTACACCATTCTACATTCCCACCAGCAGTGAATGAGTGTTATTTCTCCACATCCCCTCCAACACTTGTAGTTTTTCTGTTTTTTAATAGTGACCAGTCTAGTAGGTGTGAAATTATATTTGTGATTTTCATTTGCATTTCCCTAATAGCTAGTGATGTTGAGCATCTTTGCATGTGCTTTTTAGTAATTTTCATATCCTCTTTGGAAAAGCATCTGTTCAAGTCTTTCACCCATTTTTAAAATTGGGTTGTCTTTTAATTGTTGAGTTGTAGGATCTCTTTATATATTCTGGATTAGACCCTTATCGGATATGTGGTTTTCAAATAGTTTCTCCCATTGAGTAGGCTGGCTTTTCACTTTCTTGACAAACTCCTCTGAAGCACAAAAGTTTTTAATTTTGAGAAGGTCCCATTGATCTATTTTTCTTTCATTGCTCATGCTTTGGGTGTAAAGTTTATGAAACCGTTGTCTACCACAAGTTCTCGCAGATGCTTCCCTACATTTTCTTCTAGGAGTTTTATGGTCCTGGTTCTTATATTTAGGTCTTTGATCCATCTTGAGTTGATTTTTGTGTAGTGTGTGAGATAGGGATACACTTTTATTCTTTTGGATATGGATATCCAGTTCTCCCCACATCATTTGTTGAAGAGACTATTCTGTTCCAGTTGAGTGGATTTGGCAGTCTTGTCAAATATTAGTTGGCTGTAGATGTGTGGGTCTATTCCTGAACTCTTAATTCAGTTCCATTTGTAAATACGCCTATCCTTATGCCAGTACCATGCTACTTTGACCACTGTAGCTTTGTAATACGCTTTGAAGTCAGGTAGTGTGAGTCTTTCAACTTTTTCTCTTTCAAGGTGTTTTTGGCTACCTGGGGCCCCTTACTGTTGCAAAAAAATTGATAATTGGCTTTTCCACTGGAGAAAATGGTGTTTAAAATGAAAACAAATTGGTATGCTCAGGCAATGGCAGAGGGAACCCTATTCTCATTTTCACGAGGTTACTTTTGCTGGAGTAGAATGGATTTATATTTGATTGTTGACTGGCAAGTGTCCAATATTAATTCATTTCCAGTTTCTAAAGGAGTGGAATACATGTATTAAATGTTCAGTATATGTATGATTTCATTTTCTCTGTCTCCATTCTTAGGACTTGATGAGTGAGGGTCAACAATTTCTAAATAAGGAGATAATCAGCTTTACAGAATCCTCTACCCAGCAGATGGATATCAAGAATTAGATTTGAGGCAGATGGCATCAAGCTTATTTGTGGTTGCAGGTCCAGGCTACAATATGTTCTCTACTCTGGCTTTATTAACAGTAATGCTGTAACTCTATCCATCTGATTCCTGTTATAATTCTAATCAGAACTCAAAGGAGTGAGTAGTGCAAATTACTGGCCTCTTTAAACCTGAACATATGATTCATTGGCTGTAACTTGAGCTCAGGCCTCCAAATGGCAAGTGAGAATTCTACTTTCTAATCCTACACAGAGATATGAGAAGGTGATGCATTCATAAAAAAAAGACAAGTTCTGTCTGAGAGGAACAATCAAGGAACAAGAAAAAGCTCTTTGAATTTAAAATATGGCTGAAACAAATTTTATTGAAGAGGTAAAAGATAATATTGAAAAACTGTCAAAGAACTTATAGCCAAATGACAGAGAAAGAACAAAAATGAGCAAAACACAACTGAGAAGATCAATCCAGAGGGGATGATATCTGACAGAAATTTCAGAAAGAGAGAAAAAAGAAACCAAAGAGGAAGAATTTATCAAAGAAAATTCCTTAGGACTAAGGACACAGATTAAATTAAGAGTATACAACATGTCCTATACAATGGATTAAAAAAAAAGATTCACATTAAGGCACATTATTGTGAAATTTTAAAATACCAGAAATACAGAAAATATCCTAAAAGCCTTTTGAGAGGGAAAACATGGGTCATAAACAAAGGAATAACCATCAGTATGGTTTTTTTTTTTTTTTTTTTTTTTTTTTTTTTTTTTAAGATTTATTTATCCACACCCCCCTCACTGCTTGGGGTCGCTGTGTCCATTTTGCTTTGTGCTTTTTTTTCTGTGTCTACTTGTTTCTCTTTGTTGCTTCCTGCGCCAGCTCATCACGCTGTATGGGCCATCAGCTCACCATGCTGCACGGGCTGGCTTGCTTTCACCAGGAGGCCCCAGGAATCGAACCCAGGGCCTACCATATGGTAAACGGGAGCCCAACCAATTGAGCCACAGCTGCTTCCCTCAGTATGGTATTAACTCACTTAACAGCAACAGCACAGGCTAGAAGATAATGGTGAAATGCTTTCAAAGGAAAAATTTCAATTTAGCATTTTAGATCCAGTTATCAATCGTTATGAGAGGAGAATAAAGACATTCTCAGATATCCAATGATTCAAACATTTTGTCCCTATACACCCATTCTTAGGAAGCTACTTCAGGACATGCTTAAGCAAAAATGATCATTTTTAAACAAAAAAGGAGGAAGGCAAAAAGTGTCTTAGTCTCCTATCTACTAAAACAAATACCATACAATGGTTTAGCTTAACAACAGGAATTTATTGGCTCACATTTTCAGAGGCTAGAAGGTTTGCTTCCTCCCAGGGTCAGTACCTTCTGCCTGGCTGAAAGTCTTGGGGGTTCCTTAGCTTTTGCATTACATGGCAAAGCAAGTAATGCATTTCTTTTCTGGGTTCTATGCTTCCATTTTCTGGCTGCTCCCTACAGCTTCTCATTCCATGCCCAATTTCCTTTGCTTAGAAGGACTTTGGCCTTACTGGGTTAAGACCTACCCTCATTTAGTTAGGGCACACCTTAACTAATAACATCTTCAACGATTATTAGTGGGTTCAAACTCACAGGGCAAGGGGTTGGACCTGAACATGCCTTTTGTGGGGTACATGATTCAATTCCCAACACATGGGTTCCAGACTTGGGTTCTGGATCCAACCAGAAAAGGCACAAGAAAAGTTTGATTCAACAGCTATGCAGTAACTCGGGAAATAACTAGTTCAGTTTGGTGCAAAAACAATAACAGATCCAGGAAGGGTTTCCGGATAGAGGGTTGGGGGAAGGAGAGAGGAGGAAAGAAGACTCAAAAGAATGAATGATATAAAAGATCACTCTAAAAGAAATAGAGATTTCTATGTGGAAATTCAGTGAGTAAAAATCTGGGGAGTGGATGTGCCTCAAGCAGTTGCGCACCCGCCTCCCACATGGGAGGTCCCACTGCCTCCTAAAGAACACAAACAATGAGCAGATGAGTAAAAACAATGAGCACACATCAAACAAAAACAACGAGCAAGATTACGGGCAAACAATGAGCAGAAAGAAACGAGCAAAAACATACGAGCAGGGAGTGGATATACCTCAAGCAGTTGAGCATCTGCCTCCCACATGGGAGGTCCTAGGTTTGGTTCCCAGTGCCTCCTAAAGATAAAACAAACAGACAACAAGCAAAAAAGAAAACAAACAAAAAAACCCCACAATGAAACAGACAAGCAAGAAAAAAAAAAAAAAAAAAAAAAAAAAAAAAAAAGCCTCTTCAATGGCTTCTCATGAAGGCCCTTAACATGGCCTACAAAAGCTGATTTGGCCCTATTACATCAGCTTTGTCATTCTTCTTTCATTCATTCGTTGCCATTCACAAGAGCTGCGAAGCTTCCAAAGTTAATATGCTTCTTCTTTCAGAGCCTTTGCACATGCTGTGCCATCTATTTGAGACACTCTTCTTGCTCTTCCCTTATTTTTTCCTCATACTTCAAAAAATCAAACATGTTCTTAAGGACTGAATTGCTAAGAGCAAATATTGTTTTATCATTTCCCATTTTTCAACAGTTCAACCAACACTATAGGAATATTTATTTCATCTACTACATGTCTGGCTTTATCTGAGAATCATCTTTACTTGGAGATGTAAGATTTTCTGATTTTCCCAAATCCCCAGACTACTTCAGTGCTATATACTCTCATGGTTTCTGTAACTTTTTCTTCCAAGCATTCTTCTCAATTGTAATTAAATGACTGTGTAATAATTGTGTACTTTGTGCTTGCTTTTCTATCTCCCCCACTAGAACCCAAGCCTACTCCTGTGTCCAGCATAGTGCACTGCTTATAGTAAACACTCAGCAAATACTTGTAAAATGATGGAACTTGCAAAAACTGTAAAAACAGTGAACCAGTGTCAATACCAAGTGTAGACTGCAATTCCTTGGTCTCTTCAATGCCTCAACATCTCTGAGACTAGTGTCATCTACTTGATAACTCAAAACAGCCAGAGCAAGCTTTCATTAATCCCTTGCTTAAAATCCTTCAATTACCTACAAATTAAAATTTCAGTTCTCAAAACTGCACTTATTCCTCCTTACTTTATATACTTCATCTTTTGATACTGTACTACATGCATCCTGGCTCCTCCATGTGTTGTTCCCAGTTTCAGAATTCCACCCCCACCTCCACACTTAAATGTTCTGATGATCTAAATATGCACAGATAAAGGGGATTTAAAAAAATCAGCTCCCATGTAATATGCTAAGTGATTTTATTTACCAAACTTCAGTTTACACTTATTCCAGACACGTCTTCAAACTAAGTCTTCTGACTGATTTCAAATTCAGTACTCTTTCCACCAAGCTGTAGTCTTCTATATCAAGCCAGGCAGTCTAAAAGATAACTAAAATAAAGAACACACAATAAAATACTGCATTTTACCTTTCTCTGTTTATCTAATAGACTGGAAAGTAGGCATCACAAAATGTGATAATATAAACGGGGATCTTTTGGAAAAGTATTAAACAAATCTACAAAATTAAGTCAATAGGTAGCCTACATTCAAATCTTTACATGCAACTTAACAAGGACTTTCCCAGACGAAATCTTCCTTATGAGAGAAACTGATCTGGAAGGTAAGCCCTGAGGGATGCTCTTGGTTCTGGTACTGACTAGGCACGTAACTTCAGGATGACACTTTACCGCAATTTTCTCTTCTTAAAAAGAAGGGTTTAGAACGGGAGCTCTTAATAGTACATGATTTCCTAAAGTGGTCCAAAGACAGAACTGGGATGGGGTGAACAATGAACCCCCTGAAATTGTATGCACAGTTCTAGATATGAATTTGTTCAGTTTTCTAAGGAGAGGTTTCATTATATTCTCAAAAAGGTTCCCTAATTCCAAAGTGGTTAAGAAGAACTGAATTAAATGATTTTGCAAATCCCTCATATTGTATGATTTTATAAGTAAATATTAAACTATACATCAAGGAGATCCATTTTTGGTTTAGGTTTTATGGCAAATTGAGATCATAAGGACTTTTTTCCTGCTTTTTGTTCCAGGATCTAAATCTAATAAATCTAAATAAAATATCTAGTATGTTATAATCAAGGCAAACTTACACTGCTGTTTCTTAGAAGAAAGGCTAAAGTAAACCGTAAAGACTAAAGTAAAGGGTAAAGACACTGAAACTATTTAACAAAGTAACACAAAATAACTTTCCATTTTCTACAGGACTAGGAAGGATGAGCTTTTAATCAGATGTCCTATACACTGTTCTAAGAATCCTCGATTTAAATTCCCATTTTCTTAGTTTTTAATCTCTAATTGCTGCTTGGCATTTGGCAACTCTAATTCTAAAGGATCAACCTCCCTATTTCATTATCTCTGTAATAGTGCCTCTGTTCTAGTTATGCAGACTGAGATGTCTCTCAAATGTCCAATAAATTCAGGTAGGACAAAGAACTATAAACTCAAAAACTATCAACTGTTTTCTTAAAAGCCCAAGGATAAACAATCCAGTTTCTTTACAAAAAATCTACAAAGAATATAAAGATAGATGAAGAAACATAGATTTTACATTTATTAAAAAATTGGATATTGGAATATTTAATTGAATATTTGATGTCAAAGAAGTACTAACATATAAAGAGATATGTATAGATGAACTAATACAATTCCTTGGATATGATTCAGAAACATATGGGGGAGGGAGTGCATAATAAATAGCTTGGACAGCAATTCAGAATGACTGAAACAGAATGATGGGTACTGGGGGATTCCCAGAAAAAGTTAAAAATAATTTAAAAAATCCTTTCCAATAAAAAGGGGGAAAATAAAACCAATAAAACCATAGTAACTAGAAAGTTTCAAAGGGTGGACTGGTGTTACTCACCTGACTGTCATGGAAAATACATGGGGATTTTAGGACCACTTAGCCAAATAAACTATGGGAAATGGAATTTGCCAGTGACTTATCAAACTTAATTTGAATTCAATTATTTCTCAGGACCAATTAGAGGTGTATTTAGAAAAATATTCAAATAAGTAAATCAACTTTTATAGTTCCTATGACAAAAATTAGCCAGGGGATCAAACTTTAGTTTTAAAATAGCCAAAGAGCAAAACGTTCAAACAAGCAGGATTTTTGTAGAGCAAAAATTACTATCACATTTTAAAATACATTATTTCAAGTGGTAATCTGATGGTTTTATAGATTTGTAAAGGCAACACTATTCCAACTTAAGATCCATAAATACTTCTGAAGTTGCAGGCCATGTGGACAATGGTAATGACCAGGATGAGATCTTTGTGCAACCCAACAGTGGTGTGTGTGTGGGGAGGGAGGGAAGACCATACATTTCTCTGGTTTAGTTTCTAAATGAAAATATTAGAAATTTCTAAATGAAAATATTGTAGATTGGGCACAAAATCTACAAAAATCAGTTTGACTTACCTGTATTCATGAGACAGACTACAGTTATCAAAAATTGCTTCAGTTGTGTGCTTCAGTTACCTGCTAACAGTTCAATTACTCAACATATCGACAGAATAAGCTATCTATTACTTTTCTCTAAAAGCTCAGAATCTTTTCTGCTAGAGATTACCAAATTCTATTTCTACCATATATCTATATTTTGGTATGGACATTAAAAATACCCTTTCTTAAAATAATAATAAATGATTTAAAATAAGAAAATATGAAATTTTCACATTAATATATTAGACAGAGGAACTTGGACATTTAAGTAAAATGCATCTTTTCAATATGTCAGTATAACATGATAGGGTTTACTACAGTATCAACAAACTATAGATTAGGATAGAATTCTGTAAAACCCAAATAAACTTAAAAGGTTGATTTTTGTATTTGGCTGCCAAGGTCTTATTTTAGTATTAAGACCTAAAAAACATCTTTGATAAATCTTTTAACTTTTTGAAACTTTTGGTTTGTATATTTATAGGTTAAGACTTTTGAGTTATAGCAACATTTGGATTATGTTATTAGATAAAATTCCTAAACTACAAGTTAAAGTTTCAATAAATAGCCAACACAATTTCATTTGACCAATGGAGATAACAGAAACCTTACATGTACCTACTTCCCACAGCTCACTCTAAATAGGATGCCCCATTATACACTCCAAGCATCACAGAGGAACTGGTTTACTTTCAATAAGGATCATTTACCTTAATGTTTGATGTTCAAGTAGCTTAGAGTAATGAGAAGCAACTATTCCAATGCCAGATTTACATCTCTATATTTGTGTCATTTATTAGCAAATTCCTGAATCGTGCTGAGCCTCAGTTTCTTCATCTAAAAAATATTTAACTAGCAGAGTTTTTGTGAGAATTAAATGATGGCATGCACCATTAAGGGTCAGGCACATAGCATTCAAAATTGGCTTTCTGACCCCCCTTCCCTCAGTTTTTATTCTTTAGTACTTTCAAGCCCGGACTTCATATTCTCATTTATATTTTTTTCATTGGTATTTTTTTTCTTATAGACATATTATTTTCATTAGCCACTCCAAATCCTTTGTAGAGTAAGAAATTGTATGTATGAACAAACTCCAAATGGGGGAAAATCTAGTTTTGTTCCAAAGAATTCACAGGAAAAGGGAAAAGAAAACATAAAATGGAAGAAAAAGTAGAAGGAGAAAACATTTCCTTTAAGAAAATGTCCTGAAAGAATTTCACATACAAAATAGATCCTGAGCAGTTAGTTTCATCGTGGTTTAATAGGTTTTCACAAAAATGTATTTTGTGGTGATGTGGCTCTTCCTCACAAACTGAATACCTTATTTGCCCTTTTCATAAAACCTAGCATTCTAGAAAGTCAAAATTTTAAAACAATGATTTCAATATAAGTACATATTCTTTAGAAGAATGAATTCAGACAGACCCTCATCCTCTGTAAATGTTAGGTATTTTTAAGAGTATCAAGAATGCAAAACAACTGATTAAATCCCGCCCCCATTCAGTCAAAACATGTTTGTAGTAATTAACATATAAGGACAACTATTTCCAAAAGATGTATGATAAAACTTTTAGAGTAGAAAATGGATAAACATCAATAAAATTAATCTTTTCCAGTATTAAAAAGTAATTTGTGAAAAATGTAGTGTAGTTATGAAGTGCTACACTCATTTCAATTCTGATTATTTCTAAGATAACACGGCGTAATTTTAACTAAGAGAAATGTTGTTTTCCCCAAATAGTGTGATTGTTACCTTTCCCCAAGGTTTAAAAAAATAAATATTACCATTGTGACATCATTAGAAAGAAATTGAAGCATACAAGGAATAAACTATAGTTTCTTTTTATATCAAAATGTACTCTTGAAAATGTGTTTGGCACAGTGCTCAATCATATATAGTTAATACTAAATATAGCAGGATACAATAAAACCCTGGAGTTAATTGTTTACACCCTCTTATGGGAATGAAAAATAATAGATACCAATTATTCAGAAGCCAGCCTATACAAACTGTATAAACAATATTTTATGTTTTGCTTTGAAAACCAGTGATATAATAAATTTTACATAAAAGACTGCAAAATAATATAAATGGATTTAAACAGATTTTTACAATAAGAAATTCAAATGGAAACAGACAAGTAACAAAGAGAAGTAAAAAAATTTATTGCAGTATTCGCTCCACCAGATTGCCTGGGGATCCCTTTTCTTGTATTGTTTTCAGGGTGACCTAATACATCAAAATCTACATTTACAAAAACTCCTTCTGCAGATAGGTCATAGATACTGCATGCTTTTTTTGTTTTTTTGTTTTTTCAACAGAATAAATTATATATCCAGGAGATTCTGTCATTTTACAGCCTGGAAAAAACAATGCTTCCCTGGAAACTGGGCTAAGCTAAAGAAAGCCATCCGCTGCTAGGTTAAACTCCAAGAACACTTTATTAAGAACATTAACAGACTAATTTCCAACATTCACTTGTTTATTTTTTTAAACAGAAAGTTTTTTCCAAGATATAAACAATTTTTGTTAAACTATAATACAGTGGGAGTAAAAATGAACTGAGAATCTGTTTCTGCTGCACAACAGCGAAGGGAGCTCCCACAAAAATGTTTGCCCAACATTTCCTTCTTTTGTTCCTGCATCCCAGGTTCCATTCTTACTCTTCATAAAACTGATTTTATTTTTTGCCAGAATGTTGATATTTCAAGTTTCTCTGCCTTTTAAAAAAATTCCTGTAAATTTGGCTGCATGTACAAATTCATTAGCTGGAGGTCCCATCCTTGGCGGCATACAGGGATCGTAAAGTCTGAACAACTTTATTAGTCAGCTTATTAGCACTCGTTAGAGCAATTTTTTTGTAAATAATGTCTGACTCTTTAATAGTGTCTACCCAAGGCACCAGTTTGCGGCCATCACGGCGCTTAGCCTCAGTCCAGGAGCCACTGTAGGAGCCTGCCATCCACTGAACACTGAAGCCATTGCTGGTTTTCTGTACTACTCTTGCAATTTGTGGTCGATCTTTGTACTTTGGACAGCAAATAGCGATGACATCCATGACGTCAACACTTTCATTCATCTGTGCTGCCAACTCCGTAGAGTCTGAATTTCGTTTTGACCTTCTCAATGACTAAAACATTGGGAGGGGGGAAAAAAGACCAAGTGTTACACAAAAGAATTTTAGTGAAATTATTGTTTTTATTGCTTTTAATCCCTTGACGCCGGGAGTTGGGATTTCCCGGCACACTTCCATTGCCGGCAATGAGACGCACCGTGACCGCCAGCGCCAAGGGGTTAACATATACTTGTAAAACCATATAACTCTTCATTTGTACCCGTGTTTTTACTCTTATTGATATATAAAATTATATGTACATATGAACCATAAAGCTACATAAAAACTTAGCAACAATAAAAAGGATAACACACATTAATACAATCCAAAGAAAAATTAATAACCCTTTATGCTGGATAAATCTCATTTCTGTTTTTTTCTTTTTTATTGTCTTTTATGTTAAACTTTCTACAAAAGGATGTATAAATGGTTAAGTAGAGAATTTCTATCTACAAAATGTTTTCTCTCATAAGTATTACATTACTTTGTATACATTTAATAGACTGACATATATAAGCACATAAAAATCATTTTACGTAATACGCTGCGAAATACGTTGACTCCTCCTCCGCCTCACCCCTGAAGTGCCTCCTCCTCTATCCTCCCCATCACTTTCATCATCTTCTGTCTCTGCTGCTGCATTATTTTTAGGGCTGCCTCCTCCAAGCAGCGAGGTAATTGCTTTGTTCCGAGCATTCGTGCTAGCTGACACCTCCCCTTCTTCTTCCTCTTCATCAGGGTCCAGATGCTCCATGAGAAGTTTGAACTACAAAAAGCAGATATGAGAGTTTTAACTAAATATTTCAAACAAGACTGTCAAATCCTTAAATATTTTCTATGGCAGTAGTTTAGTGTGAATGGAATAGACTTTAGCTATTGTCCATGTCAGGGGTTTGCAAATGTTTTTTGTAAGGGACAGATAGTAAATATTTTTGGCTTTACAGGCCATACAGTCTCTATCACAACTATTCGACTCTGCCATTATACCATGAAGGTAGCTATGGACAATATATAAATGAATGGGTATGGGCTGTGTTTCAGTAAAGCTTTATTTACAAAAACTGCAGTGGGCTGGATTGGGTTTGCTAATTCCTGGTCCAAGTCACCAAGCAACCAGGCAATTAATAATTAATGACAGACATCTTTTATTTCTCTGCCCCGTTGCTCTCTGCCCAAATAAGAGGAGACAAGAGGAAGCAAAAAATGTTGAAGAAGTTTAAAAGTGAACAAATTAATTTTATATTTTTCAATTTGAGGGTATAAGATTTACCAAGTCTATGAATAATATGGAAACCATTGCATAGATTTCATTCTTGGTCACATAAAGCCATATTAGTTATGTTCAGTTCTGTGCTTAAAGTAGATTAAAACATGATTTTACTTTTATTTTTAGGGACAGTCCTCTCAAGATGCTTTAGAAACACAATTTATATATACACATATCCACATCCACATACTTGTTAGTGAGCACATATACAAAACTGTGTAATCCACTGAATTAAAGAAAAAATAAACACACAAACACATTTTCCTATAAATTTTCATTTTGGTTAAAATAAAATTTTTGCTACTGCTCCCTAAGAAAAATAATAATGGTGCAGTGGATTCAATGGGAAAGGTAAGCTTCTAGTAACTGGTTAAAACCACATAATAGAAAAATAATCTCAACAATTCATGAAGCTACATGCAATGTAAAGGAGACAGCTATTTCCCCCAAAAGAATTTACTTTTCATAGAGTTAACAGAAGAAAATATATTTTGGTTTCACTACTCACATCTAGATACTGCTTTACTATACTCCTCTTCACATCTTCAGTGATTTTAGAATTAGCCATATCACTCCGCAGGAAGTCCAGTGTTTGTTTGGGATGAAAATGAACTCCCATTTTTCGGTTAATTGCTTTATCATAAACTTTTGCAGATTCAGATGGAGAGTATTTCTGAATTTTACTGTTTTGGGAAGACAAAGCCACAAAATTTAACTTAAAGTTCAGGCAGTTACATTTAAATTGCAGTATTCTAATTAAAGTTTACTTTCTAATAATTAAACTTATTGTCCCTATAGATTTCAACCAGTGAACTTGGACACAAAATACAGATAATTTAAAAAATGGAAGTAAACACAAAGACAAAGGGTTAAAAAGAATATTCTCTTGTTTCCAACAGTATGTGTCTTGAATAGAGGCACCCAAATGATAATAGAGAAAAGATATCTGGATCCATAGAAGCAACATATTTGTAGAAATCCAATTATAGAAAAGCATCATTTTTAATGAAATCAGTTTCTCATGTCTATTTTTTGATACTGTGATTTTGATTATAGGGCAATTTTAATAAAATGATTACTCAGTACTAGCTAAGTAGTTTATCTCCTTCTACTTTTTGATTCCCTATTATTCATTCTCTACACAGCAGCCAACATGATTGTTTACAAACCTGTTTCATACTATTAGCAACTCTCCTTAAAAATCTTTCAACTCCTTAGCACTGCCTCCAAGACCTTACAAAGTCTTAAATCATCAACATTTAATATCAAGATATTAAACATAAAATTTTCTAGTTTCTTTTGAAAAAGTGGGAGCTTTGGCCATCTTCTACTGTGGCAACAATCTCATGGATATCTGAGTAATACCTGACCTTTTTTATGAAACATGCTATTTCTAGTTTGCCACTGACCCCCTAACTTCACTCATTTCATTATCTTGTTCCTGTAAACATTTGATTTCGTGATTCCTAATGTAAGGCTTTAATGAATGAAAAAATGGACAACATTGCATGGGTGAAGGCAGAAAAGAGATACCTTAATGACCAATGGTGAATAAAATTATAGGACATTCACAGTAATCAGTACTTTTTCTATCTCTTACTTTATAGGAAACTTTAAAGACTATTTAGGTTCTGTTAGAGCTCAGCCTAGTTGGTCTGCATTTATTTCTATTTCATAGTTTTTTTTTTTTTTTTTTTGAGGTACCAGGATTGAGCCTAGGACCTTGTATGTGGGAAGACGGTGCTTAATCCCTGAGCCACATCAGCTGCCCTGAGTTGGATTTTTTCATTTGTTTGCTTTATTTTTTGTTTGTTTTAGGAGGCAACAGGGACCGAACCTGGGAACTTCCATGTGGGAAGTAGGTGCACAATGGGTTGAGCCACATCCGGTCCGTCATAGCTCTCTAAAAACTTAAATTTGCAATCTATTTTAAGCTTAGTATGACACTCCAAAAAGCCCTTTTAAGGAAATGAACAAAATAAGTCCTTTAATTTGAAAAGTATTATCACTAATATAAACATACTCCCTTCCCTTTAACAATATGATGGATAAATAAATTGTGGCATTATTACACAATACATACTATATAGCAAGAAAAACAAACTGCTATTTAAAATAAAAAGACTTTTTAATAATAAGGTAAGCATGTGATCAAAGCAAGGTTTCCCATTTATTTATTACTTGAACAGAATAAAGTTTTCTCTCTCACTGTTTATGTAACCTTACCTATCAGAAAATCCACAGAGATTCTTCAAATGTTGTTTTAACATCAGAAGCAATAAAATACCCTGGGAAACATTTGCAAACTCAATTAAAGGAGCTGAATTTTCTGGCAAACATTTCATCACTGAATTTATATCATCTTCTGAATCTGAATCTGAATCTGAATCTACACGTTTCCGTGACTTCCGAGGCCTGGAAACTTCTTCTTCACTCTCACTTGACTCATTTTCTTTAGTAGGTGATGGTTTTCTTTCTTTTCTTTTGTCCTTTACCATAGACTAAAAGAAAGAGGAAATTATTCTATATGAAAACAGTAAAAACAAAATATCACTAACAAATATATGCATACTCCATTCAACAAAAGGTTTTTCCCCAAAAAGCTTCCTTAAATTAATATTTCATGTATTGAAACCTCCTGACTTTCTATTAACAAGTGCAGACTGGGTTTCCAAGACTATGTAAAACTATATATAATACCAAACAAAATTTTTTGAAACAATATTCCAAGGGAAACAATTTTCTTTAGGATACTAATGAAAGATAAATTAGGAATAAAAGTATCAATTTGGTACATAGATTAGCCATAATGGAGGAAAAGCAGTCATTATAATTTAACTAAGGAGAATAGAGAAGGCTTGATCACCCTCAGCTTCTATCAAATTCTCCCTTTCAAGAACTTTTCAGCAAGGAAATATCCAACTTCGTGTTTCTTTGTACTTTATGAAACTGTTAGTACATAGAAAGAAACAGAATCAGCTAGTTGGGTTATTTAAGAGGGGAATAGATCAGGTTATAAAGGCAATTATTCAAAATGCAACCTCTTAAGAAATAAAACAGAAGGAAACATTTACAAGTATATAACATCAGTAAGTAAAATAAGAAAACATGATAAATACTTGAGAAGTTATGAGTGTATCAAACTTTAATGTGCATACTAAACTCCTAGGGATTTTGTTAAAAATACAGACTTTGTTTTAGCAGGTCTGAGGTGGGAGCCTGCAGATGAAGATTCTGCAATTCTATCAACCTCTCAAGTGAAGCTGGTGCTGCTGATCTGTTGGCCCCACTTAAGCAGCAAGGATTTAGATCCCTCTGTAATTCCAGACTTTTGGTATTTAAAATGATTTCCCTGATTTACTAGTTTGACAAGGCTGGGTCTTAATCACTATTATTTTGTAGAATGAAAAATGTTCACATGTGCCTGGTGATACAGGTGGATCTCAATCAATTTGTAATGAATTTACTGAGGGCTCAGTTCTATACTAGGTGCTTTTACAATTAAACCAATTACACTTTCTCCTAAAAATCATGATAGCAAAGACAAAAGGTCTATAACAAGAAATTTAGTAAAGATTTGGGGCACACAGTAAGCCAATTCCATTATGATGATGGTGTTAAGGAAAAAGAATATCACTGATGTTATCAATTTTGTGTTTTCTTGTAACTAAGCAATATATATACATGTCTTCATGTGTACTGTTGTGATCTACAATATTACCAGATTTAAAGGACAGCAAGATGCCTTAAAAAGGAGTTTAAATGAATATATGAATGGACACCAAATACTAAAGGACAGTGCTTAAAGTGAGAGAAATAAAAAAGTGGATGGCATGTCAATAGAACAATCTGTGTATGTGTGTATAAAGTCCGCCTAAATCATATAGAAATGGAATGGTTTCAGGTTTTTCTGAATAGAAATGAAATGGCAACCCACTTCCTCTCCCCAATTCAAGTACTGCCCAAATTTCGAAAAGTTCATTTAGAAAGATTTTATATACCTGTGAAAAGAATAAAAAGAATAATGACAAACAAAACAGTGGAAATAGCATGCCTGCACTTTGACAGATGCATTAAGAATAGTAATGTGTGTAACTTACCTCCTTGAATGACTGCAGTAGGTTACTACCAGAAACTGAGAGTGTAATGTCTATATGATGCATTATAAACAACGGCTCTTCCTGTGTCTGGTATGGAAAACAGGCTAGATTGTCAGCTATATACAAGAGCATATTCACTTCTGTTTTCTGTAAATTTTAAAAAAAGGTACATATATTTAGTGGATAATCTAGAAATCCATCCAAAAAGCTCTTTTAGAAAAAATACAGGGCACTTTCACCTCAGTTAATGTTCAGAGAGAGAGGTAAGAAAAAGGGAAGAGGAAGAACAGAAATGGATTTTATAAAATAATTGTATACCCATTTTAGTAGATTTCATAATGACTTACACCAAGACTGCCTCAAGAGGGAAGAGGTGAAATTTTTTAGTGCACTGAAGTGATATTCCCTGAAGTTTTCTTAAAACAGTTTATGGGATCTTTATGATAAATCCATACCACATCAGAAAGTATACATATCAGTTCATAATTATTTGTAATTGTGCTTCTAAGAGTTTAACCCATATGGAGATCAGTTACACACAGTTACTATTCTGCCCTCAAAAAAAGGTGGTACCTGTAGTACTAAAACGTGGGTTTAAACCCCCACCCCCACCCCAAACTCATGTACTCAAAACATTTGTCAGTTTCCTTTGCATATGTAACTTAGAATGTCAGAGTGGTTGGTTTTCACAGTGCTACTATAGTTTCACACTATAAAAACTCTGAGGTAGACAATATTTAAGAGAAACATAATGGTTATTAGTAGTGTATGCTTTAAAAAGAAGTAACATACAGAGACTTTCAGCATTCCATGATCATAGAGAATACATGTAGAAAAGAATATTAATATTCAAATTTCTTTTAAAAAATCTAGTTTAAAAAAAAAAAAAAAACACATCAAGGAAAAAATACCCTTTCCCACCATCTCTTGTCCTCTGCAGTCCAAACAACATAAAACCCAACAATAGCAACAGCAACGAAAGTCCCATAGGACAGGAGTAAATTTGTTATTAATATTCATAAGAGACTCTCACTCTATTTTTTATTTTAAAATATTTATAGGCCCTCCCACAGAAACTCTGAACAACTAGCAAGAACTGCAGAAACATTCTCAAAGCTCCAGAAACGGGGCGAGTGTGACATCAAGAAAAAGGCAACATAAAAGAAGCAGGATCTCATGGTGCCCTAGATGGCCCCTCCCCTTGGCATAGAGCCAGCCTGTGCTCCCAGTGTGGGTTCCCACTTCCAGAGAGAGCAGGGGTAACCCTTGTGCACATACTGGGAGCATGTATGTCTGGTCCATATGCCTGGAGGTAGCCTGAGGGATGTACCACTCCAGAACTTAACCTGTGTGTAGGAGGCAGCTTATAAAGCTCTCCTACAAAACGCTGTAGGAGAGCAGTTAAGTCATGGTTGCCTGGGGCAATGGATTGCTAGCTGTAGGACATATATTGCAGAGCCTGGGATCTTGAGGAAATGGTTTCCTAGGGATGAGGGGACATTTATCCATGTAAAGAGGGGAATTTCTAGGGCCACAGGTACATATCCAGAAAGGGTCAAGGAGGCCTCTATGCTTTGTCCTGTAGGAGAGCACTCACACAGGTCAATCTGCAAAGGATGGGGAAGGTGTTTTCTTTTGTTCCTTTGTTGTTGTTCAGGGAAAGCTCCGTCATAACTTAGCTGCATACAAGTTTAAGGAACAAACACCTCTGTCTAAATTCCAGTGATGATATCTTACAATATCAAAATATCCAAGTTTCACCAAAATATGAGAAATTAGAAAGCCATGGTCCAGCAAAGGAGAAGATTATGCATTAGACACCATGGATAAGGAGACCCAGACCTGGGACATAACAGATAAAGATGTTAAGAAAAATGGTCCTAAATATGTTCAAAGGGCTAAAGGGGTGGGGGTGGGGAGTGCAGAGAAAAAGAAAAAGAAAAACGTGGACAAAGATATAAAGGAAGGGAAGCGGGTGTGGCTCAATCAATAGAGCTTCCGTTTACCATATGGGAGGCCGTGGGTTCGCTTCCCGGGGCCTCCTTGTGAGGGCGGGCCAGCCCGCGCGGCCCAGTGGGCTGATGCAGCAAGACCTCACAACAGGAAGCAGGTGTGGCTCAATGGATAGAGCCCCCGTTTACCATGTGTGTGGCCCCGGGTTTGCTTCCCGGGGCCTCCTTGTGAGGGCAGGCCAGCCCGCGCGGCGCGGT
>JAQZBX010047734.1:0-20399 GCA_029593785.1 Cabassous unicinctus
TTTTCCTCCCTAATGGCCCTCTGCTTTTAGGAAGATAAGCTAACCTTGCTCCTTTGCTTTTGTAATCCTGCCTGCCTGCTTGCTTAGGAATTTGCCCTATATAAGCTTATGAAAATCAAGAAACAGGGCTCAGAATTAGAGACTGAATTCTCCTCTGTGCCTGAGCATAATAAAACTTCATTCATCCCTACCCTCAAGAGCGCCACTTGGGTTTCATTCCTTGGGCCACAACACAATGAAAAAGGAATGCCCCTACTTGTCTTCTGAGTGCTCCAGACCCCACATCCCACACCCCCACACACACCCCAGGCAAAAAGTATTGTAGGCAGGAGGAAATAAGTGTATGAAGGGCCTATTGGCAGTTGATATTTCTATTATGGTGTTAATTATATTACATTTGCTTAGATTGTGGAAAGGCAGCCTAAGAAAATTAATCATCATTTTCCCATAAGTGGATGGCCCTAATCTCTGCATTTAGAAAAAAAAGAATTGCTATTTTCAAATATCCTGGTATATCGATATGATAAATTAATTCAATCACCTTCAAGTGGGCAAGGAATATGGACAAGGGAACTGATGTTAAAAGAAAGATTTTTCCTTTAACATATTTATTTTTTATCTTTTTTTTTTACTTTTGAGAGAAAAGAAACAAATTTATATACGATATTAAAGTATTTTTTAAACGCCATGGAAGATTTGTTTATATTGTGAAGCAAAACTCTCTGAGAGTCTATTACTAGAACCAGAAGAAGATGTAAGAAAATATGAAAATAAATAGGTTCTTTATGAAAAAGAATAGGTGACCATAAGAAAATGGCAATATGTGTAATATTAATAAGGGAGGTATTTGAAAAACATACAGATTATTTTAAAAATAATTTTAACAGAAATATACAAAGAAGGAGAATAAAAAGGAGAGAAAAGAATGTGAGAAACAAATTGTAGCAGATTTATATTACAAGAATTACATAAATTGTCACTTGGGTAAGTTACTATTTAATAAATAAATTTTGTGCTTTTTTAGGCCACTTATTTAATATATCAAATCTTAGTTGGCAATGCAGCAATTCTACAGGTTTGAAGAGACAAATATTATGAATGTAAATGTTATACCTAGTCCAATTATCTTTCAATAGTACGCAGGAAAGAAAAAGCCACCTTCATATTTTCTGGCTTCATAATATGTACTACCCATGGAGTAAAATAAAAATAATAACATCAAGGAAAGTCAGAATATAATGATTGATGTATTTTATTTGCATGATCAAATGCCACACTGGGGAAAAATAATGAGCATCAAGGCAAGAAGCAGTAAATCTTAATTGAATTCCACATTCCCATTTTTTTATTGTATGACTGACCAACAATACATTTTTGAGTCTTTTTTTTCCCAATTGTTTATATAAACTGAGAAAAAAAGTTATGAGTATCACTTAAATATGAGATAAAAATTGAGATTGAATGTGAAAAAATATTGATTAGTGGTCAAGTTACATGGGATAATTATTACTTAGATCATTAAATTTTTACATCAGAAGAAATATGATTTTGCTATTTTTTCCTGGATATGTATCTTTGCTCATGGTAATGTCATCTTCAACATCTTTTGAAGAAGAGATCCAAACATAAGAAACCATGCTACTTAGGATGCCATGAATCAAAAGAGAGTCTCCCAAACTACTAAAATTGCTGTTTACCTATATAATACATCAACTACTCTAATGAAAAGCATTATTAATTATCTTCAGAGTTGCTCATATTTTATCTATATCCAAACTATCCACAAAAGATTTTGTGAATAAACCCAGCCAGGCTTATTTTTTACTGAAATCTCACAGCAGCCTTTACACAGAACCTGCAATCCTTTCAGGGTCTTTGAAACTTTGTTTTCCTGTTCTGTACATATTTATGATACCAGGGATTCAACCCAGGAACTGGTACATGGGAAACAGGTGCTCAACCACTTGAGCTACATCTTCTCCCCACTTGTTCTATATTTATTAAGCCATTCCTCATTCTTTGACTCATAACATATATTTACATTGATTCCTCAAACTCTACTACAACTACTGAGAGACTTTTCTAATGAAATCAATCTAGTTAAAGTGATCCCCTTTTAACTAATAGTATGTAAAAGAAAAAAAGGATTATTTATTGTTTAATTAGATTTCTCACTGATGCCAATTTAATATCGACAGCATTTTTCATTAAGTTTTTGTATCAAATCCCTAAAGAAATTGATGTTTGCGGAGGCAAGATAATTTCCATTAGTAATTTAATGTACAAAAGAAATTATAAAATTGATAAAATTGAGGGATTCTTGACATAAAGTTATAAATTACATATATGGTTCAAATATGTAGAAAGTCCAGATTAAAATGTTATAAAAGATAATTTATCACTTAAAGAAGTGCAATGGCTCTTTTTCCTTTTTTTTTCTATCTTTTGCAAGATTTAAATATGACAATGACTATAAATATAATTTGAATAAATGCATATATCCAATTTTGTTTTATCAATGTGTGTATTTGTTATATGCATGAATATGCTTATAGTTCCATGGAAAGATAGACCATTTTAATATTCATGTTATAAATTAATATTTTTTCAGAAGCTAGGATGAAAAGACATTTAGAAAACTTTTTCACCTTGTAGAAAGGAGAATCCATGGGAGCATATGGCATTCCTGGATAAGGAATTAAGGGCATTCCTGGATAAGGAATTAAGGTTAGAAAGATCCAGAGACAGGGGCCAAAAATCAGAGCTCAGGGATATCTGAGAGAGGGGATACAAGGAAGAAATTCTTCTCTGTTAATAGGAGGAAAAAATGTGAAAGCACAATCTAGATTGGAAGAGAAATTTAGAAGAGAAGTATAACAACATATGAAAAATGTTTCTAGTAGTTTATGGTATAAATTAAACAAAAATAAAACATCTAGAATTGCTCCCATGTTCAGTCTTTAGAGGCAAATCAAATCTCCCATCCTAGAAAGCTTCAGAGCTTTGGATTATGATTATAGAATTATTTATAGTTATTTTTCACTCCTTTAAATTAAGAAAAATAATACATAAAGAAAGGTGAAAATAATTACAATGAAAATATACCTGTAACTGCCATATGAATCAATAGGTAGAGCATTGCCATGATCTCCAAAGGCTACTTCATGGCCCTTTTTGATCTTAATCTTTCCCTTCCCTTTGAATTAGCTATTTTCTTTCTCATTGGGTTGTTATGAAGATTAAATGAGAACACTTGGTATATGGACCAAAATAATTCCATGATGCAAATTTGTCATTACTTCTGCAAACACAGCACATTGTAAGACAGCTCCAAGTCTGAATGCAGATATGATGAATAAAAGATGAAAGGGGGGGTATATGAAAATAACAAGGATTTGGGGAAAAGTTAAAATTTGTTAAAATATGTTACACTGTGCTTTTTTACCCCAAATAATTCAATCTCTGTAAGTTTTATATTTGAAATTTTTCAGAAAATAAGCCTAAGTGATATTTGGAAATAAATTTAGAAACAAATTCTAATGCTTGCAGAGAAAAATATAAAAGCACTTTTTTGAGAGATGAAGAGCATTATCTAAACTAATGGTGAAGGATGCTCTTTTCTCCTCATACAGAATATGGAGTGGCAAATGCCTTTTTTAAAAAAGCCCTACACATTTGTTTTCTACAAAAAACTCTTTGCATAGCCAGAAATTTCAGTCATTGTGCCCCCAGAGAATATCTAATGACTAAAATGCCTAAATCACATGTAACTGGGCTAATTTTTTTCACATACTCATTGTAATCCAGATTTTGTTCTGGATTTGCATTAGATATGATAAATTGATCTAAACAAAATTCAAGTAAAAGTTGATTATTTGGGAAGATATTTATAAACAATATGCAATGCAAAGCCCTGGGATAAGAGAAATGTTCTACATTTTTTTTTCAATTTTTTTCATTTATTGACATCTATCACTCACATTTAAACATATATAAACAAAAAGTGTACAGTATTAGTTGTGAACTTAAAAAACAAACATACATAACATCATACAGGGTTCTCATTCCTCACCCTATCACCAATACCTTGCATTGTTGTGAAACAGTTTTAACTAATGATTAAAGAGCATCCTCAAAATATTACTACTACGAAAGTATCTTACATATGGTGTGTTTTTCCTCCAACCCACCCTATTATTATTACTATTTTTATATCATTTATTCATGAACATATATAAGCAATAAGTGTATTGTAAAAGTTGTGACCTTACAAAGCAAATATTCATAACATCATATAGCAGTCCAATACATCAACAAACCACCAACATCTTGCATTGTTATGAGACACTTATTACAAATCATGAAAGAATATCATCAAAATCTTACTACTAACTATAGTTCTTAACTTACATTTGGTGTATTTTCCCCTCAACCTACCATATTATTATTTTTAAAATATATTTTTATGATAGAAATTTTAAACTTACAAAACAATCATGCACCTGTGCAGAATTCCCATACAACACCCCTCTATCAATACACCACACTGTGGTGGAACATTTGTTACAGATTATGAGATAATATCATCAGACTATTGCCAGGTCCATAGCAAATATTTGGCACACCTTTTCCATGCTCCCACATTATCAACTCAGTACATCATTGGCATAGATGCAAGAATATTACATGTTAACCACAGTCCATAGATCATTACAGTTTTATTTTTCCCATGCTTCTTCACAGTCCCAACACCGTGCAATAATGATGAATCTATTCTCTAGCTCACAAAGGACACTCTTGCATATATACCATCAACTACAATTCTCATCCACCTCTGGGTTTACTGTGTTATCTATTCCCTAGATTATTCCCTAGCTTTCTGTCAATTGGCATTTACATCCCTAAACTGCCCTTTTCAGCCACATTTCCATTTATAAAGCAGCTGTTACTCACTATAATGTATTACCATCTATCCTAGACATTTCCACACTTTTACAGTAAAGTTAATTAAAGCTTCGACAAACACTAAACATCAGTAATCCATCTCAGTCCTCCTCTTATCTCCTTTAAAAATCCACCACCTATCACCAGGTCTTGAAGATATTTTCCTAAATTTTCTTCTTGAATCTTTATGGTTCTTCCTTTTATATTTAAGCTTTTGTTCCATTTTGAGTTAATTTTTGTATAAAGTGTGAGATAGGGGTCCTCTTTCCTTCTTTTGGCTATGGATATCCAATTTCCCCAGGACCATTTGTTGAATGGGTTGTTCTGCCTGAGGTGGGTGAGTTTGACAGGCTTGTCAAAAATCTCTTCACCCTATGGGAAATGGATATGGGTCAAGTGATTGGGCTCCCATCTACCACATTGGAGGTCCAGAGTTTGATTCCTGTGACCCCCTGGTGAAAGGTAAGCTGGCTCACATGGCAAGCTGGCCTGAGCAGAGAGCTGACTAATGCAAGAGTGCTGGCCTGCCCAGGAGTGCTAGTCCATGCAGAGAGCTGGCACAGCAAAATTACACAACAAAAAGAGACACAGAGAAGAGACAATAAGAGATACAGCAGACCAGGGAGGTGAGGTGGTGCAAGAGATTGAGCATCTCTCTCCCACTCTGGAATGTCCCAAAATTACTTCCTGGTGCCAACTAAAGAGAAGAAAAGCAGACACAGAAGAACAGACAGGAAGCACAAAACAATGAGGAGGAGAGAAATAAAAAAAATAAAATGTATCTTTAAAAAAAATCTCTTGATCCTAGATGTGAGGTTCTGTTTCTGAACCATCAATTCTGTTCCATTGCTCTATGTGTCTGTCTTTATGCCAGTACCCTGTTGTTTTTACCACTGTAGCTAGGCAATATGATATAAAGTCCGAAAGTAAGAGTCCTCCAACTTTGCTTTTCCTTTTTAAGATGTTTCTGGCTATTCAAGACCCCTTACACTTCCAAATGAATTTGATAATCATGCTTTCCATTTACTTTAATAATGCTGGTGGAATTTTTATCAGGATTGCACTGAATCTGTATATCAATTTGAGTAGAATTGACATCTTAATGATATTTAGTCTTCTAATCCTTGAGCTTGGAATGTTCTTCCAATTATTTAGGTCTTTTTAAATTTCTTTTAACAATGAGTTGTAGTTTTCTGAATACAAGTGCTTTACACTGTTGGTTTTTATTCTTAAAATTTGGGTTTTATCTGTCATATTTTATTTTCATCAATCTTTTGAGACTTTTAGTTACATTTACTGTTATAATCTTCATTTCTAGACTCTCTTCCAGGCCTTGCTCTCCTGTTATTTTTTTTCTTTTCAGGATGTAGCACACCTTTTAGTAGTTCCTGCAAAGCTGGTCTCTTGGTTATATACTTTCTCAGTTTCTGTTAATCTGTGAATATTCTAAACTCACCATCATCTTTGAAAGCCAGTCTTGCTGGATATAAGATTCATGGGTGGAAGTTTTTCTCTTACACTATCTTAAATATTCCACACCACAGACTTCTTGTCTCCATGGTTTCTGATGAGAATTTGGCACCTAATCTCATTGGGTATCCCTTAAATGCGATGCATTGCTTTTCTCTTGCTGCTCTCAGTACTCTGTCTTTGGCATTTGACATTCTGATTAGTATGTATCTCAGATTTGGTCTATTTGAATTTATTTGTGTGGGAGTATGTTGTGCTTCTTGGATATGGATATCCATATCTTTCAATAGGGTTGGAGAATTTTCTACCATTACTTCTTCAAATATTCCTTTTGTCCCTTTTCCCTTCTCTTCTCCTGGGATACCCATGACACCTATTTTTGCATGTCTCTTGCTGTCATTTATTTCCCTGAGAACTTTTTAAATTTTTTTCCATTCTTTTCTCCATCTGTTCTTTTGTATGTTTGCTTTCAGAGGCCGTTTCTTCAAGCTCATCAATCCTTTCTTCTGCTTCCTTAATTCTGCTATTATATGATTCCAGTATATTTTTTAAATGTATTCTCCCCCTTGCCATTTGTGCTTGCTGTCAGCTTTCTGTGTCCATTCACTGTGCATTTCCTTTGAATCTGCTTGTCTTCCTTTGTTACATCATCTTGCTGCACAAGCTCTCCATGGGCATGGGACATCAGCTCTCCAAAGGCACAGGCATGGACCACCAGATCTCTGTGTGCACAGGCCAGCTTGCTCTCAACAGGAGGCCCTGGGAACCAAACCCAGGTCCTCCCATATGGTAGACAGGAGCCCAACCACTTGAGCCACATCTGCTTCCTGATTCCAGTGTATTTTTAGTTTCATTTATTGCACCTTTCATTCTCATAAGATCTGCTATTTTTCTGTTTGCTTTCAAATTCTTTGTGCTCATCCAATGTCTTCTTAATATCCTTGTTAACCATCTCTTTGAATTTATTAAGGAGATTTGTTTGACCATCTATGATTAGTTGTCTCAACTCCTTTATGTCATTTGGAGGCTTATCTTGTTGCTTTAATTGGGCAATATTTTCCTGTTCCTTTGTTTGGATTGTAATTTTTTGTGGGTGTCTTGGCATCTGGCTTATTAGATGTATTTATTTTGGGTGCAATTTCTCTCTTTAGTTTAGGGCTTTCTTATCTTTTCTACCTTGCTGGTTGTGTACAAGGAGCCAAGGATGTAGAAGGTGCTGTAAGTTGTGAAGGCTCAAGCTGCCCTCATTTCCCCAGGGACCTATGAAGCGTCTCCCAACTCTCTCCTTTGCCAGTGGTAGGGACAGAACCACAGCTGTGTGTAATATCAAGTTGTGCAAGACTAGAGTGTAGTTGCCCATAGAGACTGATGAAACTTCAGGCCCCTGTCTTTCTTGCCTAGGGCGGGGATGGACCTGCAGGTGTGGGCAGCAATCTATGCCGTGTGGATCCAAAATGACCACAGTTGCCCTGGTAGACTTCTGACTATTCAGTCTGCCTGTCAAATGTACCTGAACTTACCCAGAGAGACTGGTGCAGGGTCTGCCAGCTTCCTCCCTGTTATAGGTGGGGCTGAAGCCTAGGCTAGGGCTACAGGATGATCTGGGTGAAAGAAACCGGTCCCTAATGTCACTGTGATATTCACTCAGCCCGGCTTCCTCTCACACTGAGGGTGGAGTCAAAATGGCAGCTACTGCCCTCTTTCTCACTTGGAAAGTTTCTAACTTTAGCTTTTCTTAGGGTTATACTTTAGCCAGCCAAATTTACTTATCAATAACTGAAATTGGTGGCCAACTTTATCTTCCTCCCCAGTTTTTGGGCAATGGAGCTTCCAATTCCAGCCACAGAATAGCTCCTAAGGTGGCTTGGGATGCCAGAGTAGGATGAACACCATCCTCCACAGTGTGGCCTGCATTTTCCCAGAGAGGCTGACTCAGGTCCCCCTCCCCAGCCCCCAGCTTCCTTCCTGCTGGAGGTGGAGCTGGGGCTTATGCTAAAGCTGCAATCTGATCTGGAAGCAAAATAGCTGGTCCCTAAGAACACTGTGATTTTCAGTCCATCTGCTTCCCCTCATGCCGGGGGCAGAGATAAAATGGCAGCTACTGGCTTCTTTCTGACTTGAACAGGTTCAAACTTTAGCTGTTCTTATGATTATACTTTAACCCACTGAATTTACTAATCAGTAGCTGACTTTGGTGGCCAATTGTCTCTTCCGCCCCCATTTTTGGGTAGCAGGGTATCCAATTCCAGCCACAAAATATCTCCTGAGGTGGCTTGTGCCACCAGTTAAAGATGGGCACCAGGCCTCTGGGGTGTGAATCTTCTCTGCAGATAGGCAGTATCCTCCTTCCATTCGTTCAAGGATATTGCAGGTTGCTCTTCTGGTCTCCTGAAGCCTCCAAACAGGTGATTTAGATAGCTCTGGGTGATTAGTAACTGCCTTGTAGCAGGAGTTGACTCAAGGAGCTCCTTTCTCTGCCACCATCTTGCTGGTTTTCCCTAGAATTTTTAATTCACTTAGTGTTTTAGTTAATTATGTGTGCTTGGATACCTCTGGGAATAATTTTAATGATGCAAATACAGATCATGTCGTGCCTCATTTAGAGATGCAAATTATTCTACTAGACTTCAAATATTTGCTTTGAGTCTATTACCTACAATTATTTGTAACACTGGGTGAGTGACAGGTAACAGTTGTACCCATAATTGTACAAAGTTTTCTTCTATGAATGGTAGGAGTAATTAGAAAGTGAATATTATTAACACAACTACTGTGAAGTTATGAAGGTAAAATTCTAATAGAAATTAGAAAGTGCATATTAATACAACTAATGGTCTTAGAAATATAAAGTTATGAAGATGAAATAATAATCTGAGTGGGGAGCATGGGAATCGCTGTAGTTTCTGAGTAATATTTGGGTAATCTAGGCACCTTTATAAAATGTATATATATATATAATAACATTTATGTAAACAAATGCACATATATGCATATGTATTTATATATCATTTTACAAATAAAAAATAATAATAATAATAATAATCTGATCAGTTAGAGAATGACCATCATTTCAATAAGGAAACAGAAAATACTGAGAAGGAAAGCACAGGAATGGACTCACAGCAAATTGAAGTAGAAGCTGGAGTAACTGTGTGATGAATTGCTTCTCTTCCCTTGTCATATCTGCACTGAATGTGTGATATATGTTGAATTTATCAGTGACTCCATTGTATAGATAATACATTTTGAAATAGTTAAAAATTTAAATAAAAGCTTACTTTCTGATTTCCATGGGCTTATTTGCTTTGAGATTAAGACAGTAATAAATTCCAGGAGTTCTTCATTTAGTGTTTGATGAGATGTTCTAAAACAGCAAACAGGGCAGTCAGTGACAGGGAAATGATGCATTCCTTTCCAACATTTTACAGATTGAAAAGCAGGTGAATCTAAGTTCTTAATAAGAGGAAATAGCTGTACAAGAGAAAGCATCATGATTTATTTTCTCATAGTCTACTGTTCTTACACAGGAAATCTTTGGGACTATAATGTTTATCTCTGAAAGCACAAGGAGGTTCAAGATTCAACAGTTTTTACAAAACTGGTTTTACCTATTTATATTCCCACCAAAGTATATGATAGCTCTGGCTGCTTCCCATACTCACCAATCCTTGGTATGTTAATCATTAATTTTAGCCATTCTAAAAGGTATGAAGTGGTATGTCATTTTGCCTTTCATTTGCATTTTCAAAATGACTAATGATAAGAACCTTTTCATGTGCTTATTTGACACCCAAATATCTTCTTTGGTAGTTCATCCATTCAAATATTTTGCTCATTTAAATATTTCATTTATTGTTCTATTTAAAACCATAAAGTTATTTATACTATTCCTTTATTAGCCATTTTATAGCTGTAGTATTTGTATTGATGTCAACTCTCTGCTTCTTGATCTTGATAATTTGTGTAATCCAGACTTTTTTTTTTGGTCAATCAGGCTACAGGTTTACTAAATGAAATGACCTTCTCCAATAACCAATTTTTGGTTTCATTGATTGTTTTTTCCTCCTTTGACTTCCACTTTGTTCTCTATTAATGTCTATCTTCTTTGCACTCTGGTTAGAGCTCTTTTTTCCCCACTACCTTTAGGCAAAAGTGTAGGTTGCTGATTTGAGACCTTTTTTAATTTGCAATATAGGTGTTTAATTTCATAAATTTTTTAAAAATACTGCATTGCATGAATCCCAGAAACTGATAGATTTTGTTTTCATATTCATTTATTTCAAAATAACAAAATGCTTTTCATTCCTTTTTTATTTCTACCTTGACCCATGGGGTTAGTTTTAAGTCAGAAATCATTTATATAAAATCCATGTATATGAGGTTTTTCTTGATTTCTTTTGGATATTCCCAATTTAATTCCACTACGGCCAGGGAACACATTTTGAAAGATCTGAATTCTTATAAATGTGTTGAGTCTTGTATTAATTTTCTTTCTTTTTTAAAAAAGAGGTACCAAGTATTGAAACAGAGACCTTGTTTATGGGAAGCAGGTGCTCAACTACTAAGTTACAATTGTTCCCTGAGAATTGCTTTCTATCCCAGAATATGGTCTATTTTAATCAATGTTCTGAGTGCACTTGAAAAAAGTGAAGTGGTTTATAAATGTAAATTAAGTCAAGCCATTTACAGTTATGTGGCAGACTAAAATCTCCTTGATGATTTTTGACTACTTATTCTGCAAATTATTGGTCTACGATAACTGAAATCTCCATTTATGATTGTGGATTTGTCTACATATTCTTTTCTTCTGTATGTTCCCCCAGTATCTTTTTTTTTTTTTTTCACTTTATTTTCCAAAAAGTTGTAGGTTACAGAAAAGTTACATAGAAGGTATAGGGGATTCCATATACCCCACCCCCTGCTCCCCCAACATCCTCCCCTACCGATATCACCCTACCTGAGTATGGTACATCTTACCTGAGTATGAACACATATGAAAGCATTGATATTAACCATGGTCATTGGTTTACACTATGGTTTACCTTTTGCACCATATGCTTTTATAGGTTCTGACAAAATATATAATGGCCTGTATCTGTCATTGCAAGATCATGCAGAACAGTTCCAATGCCACAGAAATGCCCAGTGTACCACCCATTCTTCCCTTCTCCTCCCCCTCAGAACCTTTGGAAAACACTGTTTCAAATTTTGAAGAATAGGGTTCATAGTTACATGAACTTATAAGGGCTTCACATACTGGACAATTTTCTTTTATTAGGCACTGCCTGTGTACTAAAGATATTCTTGCTCCTCTATTTGAGAATGTAGAAGGACTCCCCAGGATGAGAGTGCAATATTTTCTTGTTTAATGTCTTAGATTTTATTTCTTTCAGCCTTTTTAATGTAAGCATTTATGGCTATAAATTTACCTCTCAGCACTGCTTTTGCTGCATCCTATAGGTTTCAATATGTTATGTTCTCATTTCCATTCATTTCAAGATAGTAGCTGTCTTGTTATTTATTATTATTATTATTATTATTGCAATTTTTTCCTTGACCCACTGGTTGTCTAATAGTGTGCTGTTTAATGTCAATAGTTTTGTGCCTATTCTGGTTCTCTGCCCCTTATTAATTCCTAGTTTCATTCCATTTTGATCAGAGAAATTGCTTTATATGATTTTAAACTTTCTAAATCCATAAAGACTTTTTCTGTGACTTAGCATATGGTCTACCCTGTAGAGTGATCCATGCACACTCCAGAAGAATGAATATCCTGATGTATTTGAGTATATTATTTTGTATATGTCTATGAGGTCTACATCCTGTAATGGATTATTCAAGGTTTCTGTTTCTTTATTAATCCTTTGTCAAGATGTTCTATCTAATGATGAAAATAGTGTATTTAATTCCCCCACTATAATTTTAGAGGCATCTATTTCTCTTCTTAGTTTGTCTTATGCTTGCTTTATGTATTTTGGGGCAACTTGGTTGAATGCATAAATGATTATGATTGTTCTTTCTTCTGGATAGATTACCACTTTTAAGAATATATAGTGTCCTTCTTTGTCCCTTACAAAAGTTTTGCATTTAAATTCTATTTAGTCCAATATTATTATAGCTCCTTCTGCACTTTTTCAGTTATTTTTTGCATGTAAAATCATTTTCCAATCATTCATTTGCAAACTTCTTGTTTCCCTGTGTCTAAGATGAGTTTCTGGTAGACAGCATACAGATGGGTCATATTACCTTATCCATTCTGCAATCCATGCCACTCATTGGAGAGTTTAAACCAGTAATATTCAATGTTGGGAAGTGGCTGTGGCTCAATTGGTGGGATCCCATTTACTATCTGGAAGGCCACAAGTTTGATTCCCAGGGCCTCCTGGTGAAGGCAAGCCAGCCCAAGCGGTGCAGTGAGCTGATGACCTGTGTAGCGAGCAAGCAACAAGGGGGTGGAGGGTAAATAAATAAATAAAAATAAGTCTTTAAAAAAAATTCAGTGTTATTATTGTCAAGGCAGTAATTACATTAGCCAATTTTATTTAGGTTTGTATATGTCAAATTTTGGTTTTATTTCCCTTTTTATTTTTTAGCTATTCTTACTAATAATATTCTTTTCTATACTCTCTTCCAATCCTCCCTCTCATTTTTTTTTCCTTTCAACCTTCAGAACTCCATTAGTATTTCTTGAAGAACAGGTTTCTTCTTTACAAACTCTCTTTCTGTTTATCTTTGAATATTTTGAACTCACCCTCATTTTTGAATGCCAGCTTTACTGAATGCAGAATTCTTGGCTGACAGTTTTTTTTTTCTATTAATACCTTAACTATGTCATAGCACTGCCTCTTGTCTCCATGGTTTCAGATGAGAAATCAACACTTAATCTTATTGAGCTTCCATTGCATGTGATGGATTTCTTTTCCTGTGCTGCTTCCAGTATTCTCTTTTTAACTTGAGGGTTTGAAAATTTGATAAGTATATGCCTCAGGGTAGCCTGTCAGGATTTATACTGTTTGTAGTGTGCTGCACTTCCTGGACATGTCCTTCAAAGTATTTGGGAAATTTTCAGGTACAATTTCCTCCAACACTATTATAATGAACACCAGCCAATAAATGAGTACAAGGCAAACAAAGAAACAAGAAATGATGGCCTCGCCAAGAGAAAAAAAATACAGAAAAAAACAACAAAGAATGCAAGAATGTGCACATACGAAACAAGGTATTTAAAAATATGATCATAAAAGTGTCCATGGATGTAGAAGAAATTACAGAGAAAGAACTAAAAGTATCAGGGAAACAATGGGTGAGTAATATGACAGAGTTAGTAAAGAGATAGAAATTTTAAAAAGAAATTAAACAAATTCAGTGTTTTTGAAGACTACAATAACTGAAAGGAAAAATGCCTAGAAGGGATTCAAGGGCATATTGAAGCTGGTAGAACAAAGGATCAGTGAACTTGAAGACAAGGTACTCGAAATGAGTAAGGCTAAGAAGCAGAAAGAAAAAAAGAAACATTGATAGCAAAAATAGCCTAGGACAGCCATGGTACATCATGAAGCAGACCAATATATGCATTATGGGAGATCCAGAAGGAGAAGAAAAGAGAAAGAGACAAAAAGAATTGTCAAAGGAATAATGGAAAGGACTTCCCAAACTTAGCCAAAGACATGAATTTGCACACCCAAGAATCTCAATGAACAGCAAACAGGACACACATTAAGAAACCTATATCACATTTTATAGTGATCACACTATCAAATGCAAATAAAAAAAGAGATTTCTGAAAGCTGAAAGAGAAAAGCACCATCTTATTTACAAGGAATTCCCAGTTAGATTGAGTTCCAATTTCTCATCAGATATGATGAAGGCAAGAAGGCTTTGGGTTGAAATACACAAAGTACTGAAAGAAAACAACTGTTGAAAAAGCATTTTATATCCAGAGAGACTTTATTTCAAAATGAAGGAGAGATTAAGACATTTGCAGACCAACAAATGCTGAGGGAGTTCATCACCACTAAACCTGCCCTATAATCAATACTAAAGGGAGTTCTTCATGCTCAAAGGAGAGCACACTAGACAGTGGTTCAAGACAGCATAAAGAAATAGAGACCTCCAATAAAGGTAACCATAAAGGCAACTGTAAGTGCCTGTAATAATGTAGTGTAATTCTTATTATGTAACTCAACTTCTTACTTCCTGCAGGTGCTAAAATGCAAATGCATAAAACAGTAATAATAAATCTATGCTTTTGGTCATACAGTGTAAAAAGTTCTAACTGGTAACAAATAGAAAAAAAGGAGTGAGTGATTTAGAAATATAGGAAAATTATATGTGAATGGTATTGAAGTCAATTTGGTATCAAACCAAATATGATTGCTATGTATTTAGGATGTCAAATTTTAACACCATGGTAGCCAGAAGGAAAATATATGGTAATATATCCAAGTAGAAAAGAGAAGGCATTCAATATGGTACAACACAAATATCAAATAAATATAGAAGTAGGCATTAATGGTAGAATTGAGGGACAAAAAAGGTGTAAGATTTACAAAGTATAAATAGAAAAAATGCAGAAGAAAATCCTACATTATCAGTAGTAATTTTAAATGTAAATTGATAAAAATTCTCCAGTCAAAATGCAGAGACTGACAGAATCGATAAAATGCATGATCCCACTATATGCTGTCTACAAGAGACACCTTAAATTCAAATAAATCAGTATGTTGAAAGGGAAAGGATGGGAAAAATATATACCATGCAAGTAGTAACTGAGAGAGAGCTTGTCATAGCTATACTAATATATGTTAAAATAGACTTTAAATAAAAGCAGTTAGAGGAGACAAAGTAGGGCATTTACACTGATAAAGAGGTAAATACAAGAAGATGTAACAATTATAAATATATATGCAACTAATTGTAGAATCCCAATATATATGAAGTAAGTACTGACAGATTTGAAAGGAGAAATTTATGATTCTATGTTAATATTAGGGGACTTTTATACACCACTTTCAATAATAATGGAATAGTCAGGTCAACAAAGTAGTGCAAGACTTGGATGATACACTAAACCAATTAGACCTAACAGACATATATAGAAAATTTCACTAAACTACCTACAAAAAATGCATGTTCTTCTCAAGTGTACATGAATCATTCTCTGGGATAGATCATGTGCTAGGTCACGAAACAAGTCTCAATAAATTTTAAAAATATTGAAGTTATGCAATGAATCTTCTCTGATCACAGCAGAATGAAACTAGAAATCAGTAACAGAGGAAGAAATGGAAAATTCACAAGTAAGTGGAAATTAATCAATATGTTCTTAAGCAACCAATGGAGAGAATCACAAGGGGAACCAGGAAATATCTTGAGATGGATGAAAATGAAAATAAAACATACCAAAATGTATGGATCACAGCGAGGGCAGCACTGGGAGATAAATTTATAACTCAAAATGCCTACAATAAAATGAAGAAAAACTTCAAATCGGATACCTAACCTCAAAATTGGAAAACATAAAATAAAAACAAGAACATACTAAACACAAAGAGACCAGAAGGAAGAAATAACAAAGAACAGAGATAAATATAATAGAGAACAAAAAACAATACAATAGATAGAGTCAACAAAGCCAAAACTTGGTTCTTTGAAGAATCAATGTATTTGAAATACCTTTATCTAGAAAGACAAAGGAAAAAAGAGAGGATACAAATAAAGAAAATAAGAACTGAAAATGGGGACATTACACCACAGCCTGCTAAAATAAAAAACACTATAAGAGAATACTATGAAAAACTGCAAACCAATAAATTCAATACCTTAGAAATGGGCAAAATCTTAGAAACATACAAACTACCCATACTAACTCAGGAAGAAATAAAATTTCTCAACAAACCAATTACTAATAAAGACATTGAATTGGTAATTAAAAAAAAAAAAACTCCCAACAAAGAAAAGTCCAGGACAAGATTGCTTCACAGGGAAATTTTAGCAAACATTCCAAGAAGACTTAAGACCAATTCTTTTCAAACTCTTCCAAAAAACTGAAGAGAACACTCCATAACTCATTCTATGATTCCAAAATCACTCTCATTTAAGCAATGTTACCACAAGAAAAGAAAACAGCAGACCAATATATCTTTTTCATTTAGATGCTTAACAAAATGCTAGCAAACTGAATCCAACAGCACATTAAAAGAATTATATCACCATGATCAAATGGTATTTTATCTCTGGTATTCAAGCATGGTATAACATAGGAAAATGAATTAATGTAATAAACCACATTAACAGAATGAAGGAAAACACACACACACACACACACACACACACACATGATCTCGTCAACTGATGCAAAAAGACCTTTGACAAAATCCAAGACTCCTTTATAGTGAAAACATTTAGAATATTAGGAATAGAAGAAGAGGTCCTCAACATGATAAAGGACATATATGAAAAGCCCACAGCTAACATCCTACTTAATTGTGAAACCCTGAGAGCTTTCTTTCTAAGAACAGGATGTTATTAAGGTGGGAAAATGTGGAAGGGGTAGGGAATGGGGCGTATGGGAATCCCCTATATTTTTATGTAACGTTTATGTAATCTAAGCATCTTTAAAAAATAAAAAAGTATATAATAATAAAAAAATAATTTGTTTTTAAGGAATTATAATTGGTTGATATTTGGAATTTCCCAAATGTTCTTCAAGTTGAATCGTTTCCTGATTTTTTATCTTGTAATTGTCTCATGGCATCCTTGTCAGATTGTGATAGCTGGTTGAATTGTGCAAAAAAGGAAATTCCTGAATGGCCTACAGTCTCCATTTTAAATATATAAACCATATTAACTCCATTTTGTTTTATCTCTTTTATCATTTCTTAAGTCATTCTAATAACTAGATTCACTTAGTAATAATTCTTTTTAAAATTAACCTCAGTTTATATATATACACAAAATAATGAATACATAATTTTTATAAATGAGATATTTTCAATTCTAATTTTTGATACTAAATTTAAAGAAATAAGAAAAAGTTACTGCATTTTGTTGAGATACTATAACTTGTAGAAAATTTCAAGGATGAGACCTGTTTTCTTTATGCTAAAATGCAGAATGGAAATTTTTATGGTGATGTTGAATACGTAATATAACCAAATTGAGACTTTCCTTTTTTAATGTAGTCAAAGACATTGAGCGAAAATTGATAAGGGAATTACTTTCTCAATATATGATACAAGGTGTTTTAAAGCGATGTCTTTTATCAGCTAATATTATTTGAATTGTTATCAGAAATATGAGTACAAAATATAGAACATAATGGTCTTTAATGCACATACATATTTTGTTCAAAAAGTTCTGTATTAAAAATGTAGTTATTTGGGTCCATATATGGCTGACATAGCTAATCTAGGAGTAAGGTAGAGAGCCCACCTTGATTATAACTATTTCCTAACTCGTGGGTAGAAAACTGTTCTCAAAAAGAACTCCTTTGTAATAGATTCTTTCATTTCCTTGGTGGAAGTCATGTTCTGATCATAAAGAAAATAATATAACCCAATATATGAATGTCATGTAACAGATAAGAACTGTATACTTCCCGACAACAATATTTCTCTATGGTTAAATTGTATAAAATCATCTTTTAATAACTTTGGTGCGTATAATTTATCCTTGAATAATACGTAAATTTTACTGAACTAAAAATACTTGTGCTTTTCAATTAGATTTTTTTCTTTACTTATGTGCACCATTAATTTAATGACTATAGTGTGTACCTAAAATGTATCTAAACATTAAAATGCAATTACCCCAGGACAACTAACATGGGGGTGATGATTTACAACTACCATACCAAGGAACCAGAAAGTCTACAACTCCAAGCAAGAAAGTCCCATCCATCAGCCCTATGGGATCACAGTACCCTTTCAATTAGAGGTGGAGTGGACATCAGCATACTAGAATCCTAAGGATTGGGGAATGAACTATTTTCTACTATAGACTTACTGGTATTGTACTATAGACATATTGTGATTCTAGCAATGGAAGAAATTATATCATTGATGTGGAGGCAGTGCGGACTGGAGCTTCTGAAAGCAGGGAGAGGGACAAACAGGAGTAATGTGGGGACGTTTTTGGGACTTGGTAATTGTCCTACTGACATTGTAATGACAGATAGAAGCTATTATGAATCTTGTCATAACTTACAGAATTGGGTGGGGGAGAGTGTAAACCAAAATGTAAAGTTTAATCCATGCTTAGTGGAAATCCTCCAAAATATGTTCAATTGCAATGAATGTACCTCACTAATAAAAAAAAATCTAGCTGCATATTGCAAAAAAAAAACAAAAAAAAACCCTAAAGTGAAATTGTTCTAATATGTTGAAAAGTTGTCTATCACAAATGCTACATTTTTTCTTTTAAATAAATTTTCATTCTTAAAAAATGCAATTAGGAGAGATAAATAGCTTTTCTAATTATTTTTCAAAATGTCAGCCCATGACAAAAATTCTTCTTTTTGCTGAATGTTTTTAAACTATTTTATATTTTGTAACACAATAATATTGGTATCCCAAACTCAGCATATACTCATCCTCCGTCCCCTATTTCAAGGAATGTTACTCACTCTGCAAATCAAGTAGTTTGTCATTCAGGTGATTTTTTTAAAATGCAATTGCAGTTCTTAATGATATGCATAAAGAAAATCAAGAGAAGTGATCCATATCAAGCTGGGGAAGGAAACAAGACATAAAAGAACACCACTATGAATAAAGATCTTAATAGGAAATTATCAATAAAAATAATCCCTTCATTAAGTTAAATAAATTTTCATTATTACTTAAATATGGCATTTTCCATTTTGGAAATAGTAATATGTAAATCATTATATTTTCAAATCTGTATAAAATGCATATTTAGTGTCATCAATGTAACAATATCTGAAAACATTAAAAATATTAGAAAATTAAACTATGATTCCCAAGAAAAAATATGATAAATATTAAGTATGTATTTGCTTCCATGATTTTTTAAATATACTTTTTATCAAAATATATCTTTCATACATGAACATGCATAAACAATAAGTGTATAGTAAAGATTGTGAACTTACAAAATAAACATCCATAACATCATGCAGGGCTCTCATACCTTACCCCTCCACCAACACTTAGCATTGTTGTGAAACATTTGTTACAAACTGTGCAAGAGCATCGTCAAAATATTACCACTAACTACAGCCCTATCTTACATTTGGTGTATTTTCCCTCAACCCATTCAATTTTTTAAAAATATTTTTTTTATTAAAAAGGTTGTGAACTTGCACAACAATCATACACTTGTGTAGAATTCCCATACAACACCCTTCACCAACACATCACACCATGGTGGAATATTTGTTACAGATTATGAGATTATATCATCAGACTATTACCACTCACCATGATTCATAGTGTACATTTGGCACACTTTTTCCATAAACCTCCATTATCAACACAGTACATCTTTGACATTGATGCAAGAATAATATAGTATTGCTGTTAACCACAGTCTATAGGTCACACAAATTGAAGTTTTCCCATGTTTCTCCACATTCCACCACCCTGCAATAGTGATTTCCATCTGCCCTAGCTCACAGAAGGACACTCTTACATTTGTACCCTCAACCACAATTCTCATCCACTTCTGAGTTCACTGTGTTATTCAGTCCCTAGATTATTCTTTAGGTTTCTTTCAATTGACATTTACTTTCTCAGACTACTCTTTTCAGCCACAATGCCATTTATAAACCAGTTGCTATTCACTATAATGTGTTACCATCAACTCTATCCATTTCCAAATTTTTATAGTCAAATTAATTAAATCTTCTACATACATTAAGCATCAGTAGTTCTTCTCAAACCGCCTCTTATCTCTTATCTCTTATCTCTTAATAACCTATACCCTAGGTTATAGGTTTATTCTTTGTATTTAGTCCATATTAATGA
>JAQZBX010047735.1:0-20391 GCA_029593785.1 Cabassous unicinctus
GTTATTGTCTGGTTCTCCACCCACCGTGGCAATGTCTCATGAACACTTGAACACATTCATATGCCTTAGAGGCATGACCCAGATGAACCCCCTCCAAAGCATCCCCCCATCACCATCAGAACCTGGAAACTATGAGAAGATTATATGGTGCTGCCTAGAGGCAGAATTTCCTCTTTTTTGGAAACCATAGTTCTTGCTCCAGTGCTTGTGTTCTCCCAGCAAAATTTTGCTTCCTGTCCCCAGATTCATAATTTCTGCTGTTCTATGGGGCTTAGTTTCAAAGGAAGGATGCTTCCACTAGGAGGGGCAGCAATAATTCCCTTGAAATGGAAAGTAAGATTGTCTCTAAACCACTTTGGCTTTCTCATGCTTCTGAATTGACAGGAAAAGAAGAGTGTTCATCCAATCAACTAATTGGATGAGGTCCACCCCATTATTGAAAGCAGTTTCCTTTACTTAATATCAATGGATTATAGTTGTTACTCAAAATACAATATACCTTCAAAGCAACATCTAGGCCAGTAGTTAAACAACAATGGAACAACATAACCTAGTCAAGTTGACACATAAAATTAACCATCACATTCCACCCCTTGTCACCTTGGCATCTATATACAGTTCCTTAAACACACTTAATCTCCACATAAAGTAAATAACAAAGCCATACATTCACCTAAGGTAAAATTACTCTCCAGTATACAGCCAAACATACTAAACCTTTCACCAGAAGAGAATGAAAGCCCTTGGGTGATATTCACTATTCTCCTTGATGTCCAGTAACCTAAATACTATGTTATACAGTTACTTTTACTTGGATTATATGATAAGGGATAAAAAAAAAGTGAAGACAACAAAAATATTTTGTTAATACACACAAACACACACTCAAAAATATTCATAACAAAATAAAAAAGAAATACTCAAAACCAATTGAGACATCATTTCTGCAACTGGACACATATGCATAGCTGTATTCATAACTACCTTCTTCCCATACCCTGTCCATATATCCTTGGTGGGCAGCAAGTACTCCAACTGGTACTTTCCCTGTTGTGCAAACTGAACTTTAATTTCTGAAGGATGTGGGATAATCATAGTGCTTCCTGTATTGGGCTGTTGTAATTTTCCATTTATTTTAATCACAAGTCATGGTAGTGCTAAGCAATGCTCTTAGGAATCTCCTTTATTCCTGCTATACTCTTGTTTACCACCAATGATTAGTAGCTGTCCAATTTCTCCTTAATAATATGTCCTGTATTTGCCTGTTGATTCAAAGGCATGAAGAGACCAAAGTTGCTGGGTGGCAGTCTTAAAATCAAACTAAATAGAATCATTTTAATGTAAGCTATTTGAAGAATGCCTCTCTTTTCAACTAAGATGTCTAGACTAGAAGAGTTTGAGGTCAATGTGTCAGGAAGCAAAACTTTTGTGAGTGTACCACTGGAGGTAAAAATGAGTGGCACCACTCCTATGTCCACCCTTTGACTCCTTGACTGGTGAATCCAGATATTGGAGAAACAGCAATATATATTGGACACTGATTTAGGCATATACAGCCTCCTGGAGAATACTATACCAGCCTTGGCTGGTATCTTACCTAATCAGTTCCATAACTGCATCTTCATAAGCCACTCAATCATTCTTCAATATATTTGCTTCAGGATGATTTGGAACATGGCATGACCAGAAATTTCCAAGTCATGGGCTGATTGCCATTTTTCATTTCCTATAAAGTGAGTTCATTGTTCAGAGGCAATGCTGTGTATAACATAATAAAGTGGACTAGGCATTCTTTAGTTCCATGGGTGATAGTTTTGGTAGAACATTGTGTACAAAGAAGGTAAATACATAACCACAGTACTAATGAATTCCAGGAGGAACAAAATGTTTCCCCTTCCATAAAGAACTGGTCCAATGTAATCAATCTGCCACCAGGGAGATGGCTGATCACTTTTGGAATGATGCAATATCAGACTTACAATATTGGTTTCAGCTTCTGGAAGTTTGTGCACTCAGCAGTGGTTATAGCCAGAACAGATGTGGTGAGTGGAGGTCCATGTGACTGAGCCCTTGCATAATCCCCATCCCTTTCATCATGGCCTCTCTTTCACGGTCCCATTGGCAATTACAGGAAAGGCTAGGGTCATCCTAACCACTTCATTATTAGAACACTCCTCTTCTGAGGTCACCATTTTGTAAGCATTCAGATGGGACACAAATATCTCTGAATTTACGCCCACTCATAAAATTTTATCCACATACCACTTCCCCAGACATCCTTGTCACCAGTTATATTACTTCAAACCCCCTGTTCACCAAGTCAAACCTGTGAACATAACCCATGGCTCAATACAGAGTCATATCTGATCATTTTTCCTTCTGAGCAAAATGAACAGCAAAGTTTACTTCTTAAAGTTCTGTCCACTAGAAAGAATTCTCTTCACCACTGTCCTTTGCATTATTAAACCATATGCAAATTTTCTCTTCCTTGGTCTATTAGTGTTAGGTAACTCTTCATGAGGTCATAGGTGTTAACTGGGAGAAGGCAATTTGGCAGGAGTGGGGACATGGTCATTAGGGCTACACTTTTGTGTAACTTTCTTTTACCTTGAAAGCCTGCTCAAGGCCAATCATATATACCACTTCTATTTGATGATGAAGAGTGCTTCTGTGCATGCCCCACTTTATGTCTTGCTGGGTTGGACAGTACCAGTTCCTAGCAAGGAGCCCAGGTCAACATTGTTAAGCATTCAGTCTCTACTAAGACTCAGTATCAAACTACAAGCTCTTTCTCAAAAATAGAATAGTTGTCTCCAGTGGATGGCAGTCCTTTGCTTCAAACACCTAGTGGTCTGCATTGTGATTCACTTGTAAAGGCCTGCCATAGAGTCCACGCAGCATATCTACTTGCCACTGCCACTTTAGATGCCATAGGATCTGCAAGGTCATATCACCTAAGTGGCAGAGGAGTTGCATGGCAGCCTATATCTGTAGCAAAACCTTTTCTTGTTCTACTGCATGCTTAAATAGCAACCTTCAGGTTACTTGATCATGAGCTACAGTAGTAAACCCAAATGAGGAATATGTTGCCTACAAAATCAAAAAAGGCTTCCAAGGAACTGTGCTTTTTATGTGACTGTACTAAGGGCCAGATGGAATAAATTTTCCTTCATCTGAGAAGGAATGTCTTGACATGTTCCAAACCACTGTTTGAGTAGAAATTTCACCATTTGAAAGCTCCCAGAATTTCTTTCAGAATTATTTACCATTATCTGAGAAACAAACATCTTATGAATAAGTAAAAAATTTGCAACTTCCTGCTCACTTGGTCTAGTCATGTTAATGTAATCAATATCTTGGACCAGTTTTATAACGTGTGGACAAAAGGCCAAGAAGTTCCTTGTGGACTTAATCATGATATAGGTAGGGTTGGTGAGTTAATATATCTCTGAGTTAAGCCTGTGAAGATAGATGGCTGACCTTGCCAACTGAAAGCAATAGATGGTGGTCTCTACAGAGGTATGGAAAAAAAGCACTTTCCAATTCAATAGCTTCATACACAAAGCAAGAATATTTGTTAATTTGCTAAGCTTATGACACTACCTCTGGAATAGTAGCTGAAATCATAACCACAACTTAGTTAAGTTTCATATAATTCACTTTCATCCTACAATATCCATCTGTTTTGTGCACAGGCAAAATGGGAAGTTTGAAGGTGGATGTGGAGGGAAACATCAACAATGCATCCTTGAAGTCTCTGATGGTGGCACTAATTTCTGCAATCCCTCTGACAATGTGGTATTGCATTTGGCTTATCATTTTTGTAAGTAGACATGGCTCTAATCACTTCCATTTGGCCTTTCCAACTATAGTAACTCTCACTTCTCAAATTAGTGAACCACTTAGGGATTCTGTCATTTGGTGAGTATGTTTACTTAATCATGCTCTACAGAATTGAGGAAAGGACCCCAGAATGCATTTGCAGTGTATTTGACCCACTGTAAGACAGGTCTGAGCTAAACTCCTTTCACCACTTGACCTCCATGAGATCCTATTCTGAATGGGGTACCAGGGAAATGATTTGGAATACAATTATTAATGTCAGTTCCAATTCAGTCTCGAGTAATCCTTGAAATTTCTGATTATTTCCTTTATCCAAATCATGGCTACTCTTTTAGGGAGGCTTAGAGAAAGTTTAACACTATAATTACTGGCATTGGTGCAGGATGCATTCTCAAGGGTACCTACACTAGCCTTCATTCAATGGGTTCTGAGGTTATAAACTGTCTTAAGTTATGGAAATTTATTGATAGGGTATCACATTCTGTTTTAGTGATTCCAGTTAGACTTTGGTTTACTTGACTAGAACTTATATGTATATACATAGCAAGAAAGTCTGCCCATCCATTTCACTTGTAAGGACAGCATGTACAACTAACCAGCACCAAAGATCTCTGCCAGTCAGATTATTCTCATCAGTGCTTTGATTCTATTGCCCACTATAGGAACCACATCCACCTCGCTATGGTGATTAAAAATTGGTAGCTGTTCCCTGCCACCCCAGGATCCAATTAACCCCAATGGATTTAAGGACCCCAGTTCAGTGAACAACATTCCTATTGTGATATCTTACCAACAGACAGAGAAGAGTGACCTGAAAGCTCTCCAAGGATGCTTGAGATCCTATCACCAGTTAGTTTCTCATATTTGTGGTAAAAAGTAGATCCTCTGTTAACTCTTAATGTGGGTAAGCAGACTCCATGTGATAACTCTTGTCTAACAGTGCAAATTCTCTCACCGAACTTCATATAATGTAGGATACCTTTGCTCCATTTTTCAGCAAACCAAAAAAAGAAAAGAAAGAAAGAAAAAGAAACTGTTAGAGCCCTTTTTAACCTATGTGGAAAACAACACTGAATCCACAACTCACTTTATTTGGCACATACCAATAAGTTCAAACTTATCCAACTTATATGATGGTGCTTCCACTATTATCCCATATCCTCAATATCCATTTCAACACATACTCCCCATATTTCATGGACATAAATTGGAAATATCATGCAATACTTTTCAAGTGTAGCCTATGTCCAGATAGAGCACAATTGGTTTCTCAGCTTTCAGAGCCTGTTGAGACGTCAGTCTATATAGTAGGTTTTGAAGCAAAGAGGAGTGATGGGATTGGGTACCAGTGTCTAGTAATGAACTACCTCAGGAAATTCAACTACAGATTAATCCAGCAAAGAAGGATTAACCTCCTTACATGGATGTGGGAAGGCTGCTTCTAGTGCCAAAGAAGTCTCAGCAGAATTTAGAAGCTCATTGCCTCTCACTTTATCAGGATCTGCCCATTTGTCCCCATGCCAATTTTCAGGATTCCATTCTTTCCTAAGGCAATGTGTGTAGTCAGGATTTATATGTTCATTTTATTTCATTCACTTAAAGGATGGGAATCTGGGATTGGTTTCCAGATATCTCTGTCCTGAAGCTTCAGGAAATAAGGGTTTTTGAAAGGCACACAAAAATATTTCAGAACATTTATGCAGCCCTTGTGCTAAGAGTTTTATACTCTGGGTTCATCCATTTCATTTTCTACATTCTCCAGCAGACTTAAAAGCAACCTGCCTGGGAGTGGATGTAGCATGAGTGGATGAGCACCTGCTTCCCATATATGAAGTCCTGGGTTCAATCCCTAGTACCTCCTAGAAGCAAACAAATGAAAAGTCCTACTCTTATTGGGGAAGAGATGTCATTCAATGGTTAAGTGCCTGCTTCCTATGTGCAAGGTTCTGGATCCTTGTATCTCCTTTAAAAAAAGCAACCTGCAAATTTAACTATTCTCTTTATTTTGACAAAAATGCACTAGGATATCAAACACTTAGTCCCCCAGAGCCTTGCCTCTTACACTTATTTTTATCTATTTATTTCTTTTTATTTTTTAAATATTTTTTATTTTTAAAGAAGCTTTAGATTACATAAATGTTACATAAAAAATATAAAGGATTCCCATATGCCCCACTCCCTCCCCCTCCACACATCTGTCCCATGGGAGCTAAGCCCCCTCTCAATTAAAAGCAGAGTGGGCATCACCATCCCAAAATCCTCAAGATTGGGGATTGAACAATGGACTAAAGAAGACTTATTATTCCAATATGGTCTTACACCTATTTGATTAGTAGTATCTGATGCTGAACATTTTGAGTATAGTTCATTTCATTTCTGGAAGTTTGATTCTTCCATTCTTCTGTTTTGTCTCTTGCTGAGGGCTGCACCAGACTTTTTGTGACATTTCAAATACTAATTTTTCTCCCACAATGGCATACAGGTGAGTAAAAGTGGCTGTCTCCTTAAGAGTCCTCTATTCCTGTGCCTTTGGAAAAGAAATAAAGCTCATCTCTGCCAGTCCTGCAGTTATCAAAAGTGATGCAAAGCAGTAACCCTCATGGTTTGTGGATGACAACATCCTAAGCCTTGCCACCAAGAAAATAAAAATCATACCAGGAAAGCAGGCTGTAGTCCCTACAGCTGCCTGCTATGTAGTTGGGGGATGGAGGTTAATAGCTGCTGCAAAGAAGTTGAAATTCATGGTTACTTATTGAAATTTACCAGTCTATTCATCCAGATCTTCCCTGGGTTTACTGAAAGTGTTCCAGTAGACTCCAGAGTTCCATCATATTTGATTTATTCAGTTCCTGCCAGTTAATTAGTAGTTTTGATGGAGAGATTGATTCCGGAGTGATTTATCCAAGTTCTTCCCGTCATTTGCCCCCTTCATCCTTTTACTTTTAATCTATCTGAATCTTTATATTTATATTAGTTTTTTTGTAGACAACATACACTTGGGACCTACTTTTATATGTTCTCTGGCTGTCTCTGTTTTTAAATGGTGTATTTAGAACATTTATATTAAAAGTGATTATTTACTTAGTTGAATTAATATCTATCATATTTATAATTGTCTTCCATTCCTTTACCTTGTTTATTTATTTATTTATTTATTGTCTTCCATTCTTTTTATGCCTTCTCTGGTTTCAGTTTAACATTTCATATGATGATATTTTCACACTTAGCATTTGAATTAAATTTATTTTTAAAGTTCTTTAAGTTGTTGGCCTGGAGTTGGCATATTCATTTTTAACTAATTAAAATCCATTGTCAAATAACACTATAGTTTTTCATTGGTACTGCAGGTACCTTAACCTAAGTAATCCCAATTCCTCCTTCCCATCACCTGAAAAATTGCTGTCATTCATTTCACTCATCCATATGCTACAATCATCCAATATATTATTGATATTATCATTTTGATTTTGTTTAGTTATTTGTTAGATAAATTAAGAATGAGACAATAAAAATGATTGTATTTTAATTCCATTTATTCCTCCTTGAACATACTTTCTTTTTTATGTAGATCAAGACTTGACCTATATCATTGTCTTTTTCTCTGGAGAAATTCTTTTAACCTTTTTTTTTGCAAGACAGGTAAGACAGAACTCTTTTCAGACTCACTAAACTGTTGACTTCTGTTGGACAGCCTCAGCTCCTGGACACTGCCACACTAGGTCTGATTTTGATGTGCACACATCCTGACACAGGAAGTGCTTTCATGCCTTAATCCTCTGCTTCTTGTTTGAGTTAGCCTTTTGCTTGAGCTCACAGAGATGGAGAACAGACCCAGCTTTGTTGTTTCATCCCCCCTCCTCTCAGTAGTAGCACTAAGGCCCTTGTGCCTCTACCTTTACCATCTCCATGTTCTTATCCCCTGATGCACCCATTTACCAAATACAATCCCCTTGAGTGACCTCATATTTATTCCATCACAGGACACAACCATTTGTACATTCTTTAGAAGTTTGTAGTTCATGGAGCTGCAGAATGCCCTAGCCACCACCTAGACCATGGGGTGATAGTGCTTGTGCCTTCCTGGCCCACTAACCTGGCACACAGCACAACATGCACAATTATCAGTGTTCACTATTCTGAAAGTGGCAGTGACTCAGTTCATCTCTCCTTGCCCCAAGCAACCTCTTTGATCTCATTGACAAATTGCACCTGAACCTGCCCCAAGGTGAGTGTCAGCTTCTGACAACATTTCTTTGGATGCTAAGAAAGCAGGAGTGTTGCATGTTCATGTTCTTGCCAGGAAGCAAGGCAGTGCCTGGTTGATGTGGGAGAGTGGATGAATTATGGCAACTTTAACTTCCAGAACTCCCTGCAGCATCAGGTTGAGGTTGGGACCTTACTTGGAATCATACTCTTGCTTGGCTTCTTCCTTTCCCCCTTTGGCTTCCCTGAACCATCTCCATAACACATCACCAATGCAAAGCTCTTATCTCATGGTCCAGTTTTAGGAATCCCAACCTAGGGCACTCTGCTGCCCGCTGTGATGGCTGAATGTTAATTCTTTATGTTAAGAAACATATTATTATTCAGATGAACAGGAATACCAATTGAGAGCATGTGTTTCCTAAAATGCATTGTTTTTGGAGAGGATCTCCTTGACTTTCTTTCACCTCCACACTTCAGGGGACACTGATCTTCATCTGCCTCCCAAGGCACTTTCATGCAAGTCCTACTTTATCCTCACATTTTCACCTATCCTGGGAATTCTCTTTAAAATGATTCATGTGCTTTTTCAGTCCTACATTTAGAGAAAGACCCCTGAATATCACCACTTTTCCCATGCCAGTCCACTGCAGAAACTTAGGAACAGACCTCCTTCTGGAGAGCTGTGTGAGGAAATGCTTGCTTATGCAACTCAGGTTTTGATCTTGCCTGTCACTTTGATCTTTGAATTCCAAGCCAACATCCAAATCTGACTTCTATAGTCCTAAAACAATGGGCAGATGAGTGGCTCTACTCTAAGACTTCTACAAAATCACATTGACAATATGTTGTCCACCATCAAAGTTTTCCCAGGCATGTCATTCATTCCACAAATGTTTATTGACCACCTATTAGGTGCCAGGCACTCTGCTATGTGCTCAGCTTGAATTAGGCAGACAAGGTCCTCACACTCAAAGTACATACATTATAATGTGGGGAAGCAATCATTCATTCACCTGAAACTTAGTAGATGTCATAACACAGAAAATGTGCACATTTATTTATGTATTTCATTGAAAATTTTACCTCAAAGGGAAAAGAAACTGTAAACAATGTTTTGCACTAATTAATGAGTATCACAATGAAGTATTTAAGGAGAAGCAAACTAATGCTTGAAACTTGCTTTGAAAGTCATAAAGAACAAGGTGAATTGATGAATTGATAAGTAATAAAAGAACTCTATGAACAAGTTAATGATATAATTTAGATTTTGGGTACATGCATGTTCACTTTAAAATTCTTCCAATTTTGCTATATGCTTGAAAGCTTTCATTATAAAGCCTTATGAAATCTGTAACTCTGAGTATAGGAAAGAAACTTAATCTTGAGAGGTCAAGAATACATGGAGGCCAGAGGTTCTTAACCAGGAGTCCATGAGCTTAAATTGAACTTCAGTAAAACATTGTTCTTGTGGGGATGTGTTGGTGTGGGTGTGATACATTCATTAAATAATATACACTATAGTGTAGACTTAGTAAGAGCTCTGTGGTTTTCACCTGACTGGCAAAGGGGTCCATGGAACAAAAAAGGTTAAGAAGCCCTGATGTAGGCAGACTAGGTGTAAGGTGTTGAGTCATCGAGTAGGGATGTTATGGCATCTTCAGGTTAGTGTTAAAGATTGAAGAAGCAGCAGACATGAGAGTTGTTCAGATTCAATCAATAGGATTTGAGGATGCTTTAGACACTGAGGCCATGAAGAGGAAGTATAATTCTTCAGTAATTGTGGAATTAGATAGGGACCCAAGGCTCCCATTCTAAAAGAGGAAATGGACATTGCCACCCACATGTGAAGGCTACAGCCTTGATCCATTGTACTGATGTATGGGTGAAAATGTCAGCAGACATTGGAGGGAGGATACCTCTAGTATACTATGCTGGTCTTCCTATTGTTCCTCCTGGCCACTTGCTCTCCCTTGCTTCACCCCTAACTTCCTGCTCCCCTGAAGCCCTGAGAGAATCAACAGTTAGCTCTTTGGATCATTTAGTTAGTTTCACCATGGAAGGTTGGCCAATTCCATTGTGTGAGCATATGGTTTAGAAATCAAATCACATGAATTACATTCTTCTTTGTGCCATTTGCATCAGATTCTCAGAGTGACTTTCTGTAATCAACTCAGTAACATAGAGAAAATTTCACCTTGGCCACTTCCTTTCATTTACTAAATGTAGAAAACACCCTCCTGTGGGCCACTTTTTCATCTTTGTTCTGCAGAGTATAGATGAGTAGGTTCAGGGTGGGGCTGACAGCTGTGTATAGTATGGAGACTACTTTGCCATTTCCCACAGAGGACTCAAAACCAGGGAGGAAGTAGGTGTAGATAACAGTGGAGTAGTACATACAGACCACCAGGAGGTGGGAAGAACAAGTGGAGAAGGCCTGGCGCTTGCCTTCAGCTGAGCTGATGTGCAGGATACTGACAATGATGAAGGTGTAGGATGCCATGGTGAACAGAAAGTTGACCATCCTAAAGAAAACATCTGCAATTGCCACCATGATGTTGTTCATATATGTAGAGCCACAGGCAAGCAGCAACAGTGTGGGAATTTCACACACGAAGTGAGGAATCTGATTGTGGCTGCAGTAAGGTAGCTGTGCCATCAGTCCAGTGTACACAGAGGCATTGACTCCACTCACAGCCCACACACTGCCTGCCAGCAGGGCACAGAGGAGCCTGCTTAACAGCGTATGATAGTGCAGGGGCTGACAGATGGCCACATAGTGGTCATAAGCCATGACTGTGAGTAGTAGAAACTCGGCCACAGGTATCCATGACAGGAAGAAGAGTTGGGTCATGCATCATCCATAAGTGCTGGTACTGCCCTTGCCCACCAGGTTCTGAAGCAATTTGGGGAGAACAGTGGAAGGGCAGATGATGTCTAAGATGTGAGAAAGAACTACATTGGCATGTGAAGGGCTGGATTCAGGCAAATGGCCAAAAGGATGAGGCTGTTGCCTGAAAAAAGTCATCAGGAAAAGGAGGAAAACAGCAGATAGAGCACCCTGGAGCTAGAGGTTTTCTGAAAAGCCCTGCAGGACAAACCCCATCATAGTTGTGTGGTTGTTTGCTGCCATTGGGTGGGTGAGCATCTCTGAGTGGTCCCAGGAAACAAAGAGCACCTGGGTTCTGGAAGACACCCACACTGAGTGGGTGTCCTGTTCTCCCAGCAGGCCAGTCTGAATAAGACTACAGAGATGTTGGTGGTGGTGCCTTTGCCTTAGGAAACACATAGCTAAATGTTACCATAGGTCCCTACAATAAGGGAGACAATCAGAACAGTAACTCTCCCCTCTGGATCATCCCCTGAAACCTCTGCCAGCTCCACGTTTACCTCCCATGACAGCATCTCCTTCCTGTATGTGGCTGGATCTGCAGTGCTCAGTAATTCACAAAGTGACATCTCTTTTCCCTATAATGTGACTGCTTCCTACATTATCCTGACATATGAAAGCTAATGGGAGATGGCTCATGAAGCACAGGATGTTGTGCTTGTCTGGGAGGGTGACATGGAAGATGCACACATCCAGAGAGGCAGACCAGCAGGCTCTGGGCCTAGGAATTCCCAATGAGTAAAGACCACTTCATCTGGTGATTAGGCAATGCTTCATACAGAAGATTGCTTCAAAGATGGATGGAATTCTCATCCACAGAGGGCATGAGGCAGGTAAACGGATAGGCTGAGGTCGGGGGTTTGAGTGCCCTGAAGGAGGCAAGAGATGGGGGCACAACCTGGGAAGTATTCTGGGCCACTGGAACAGTTTGAGTCTTGGGGGAAACCACCAGCTTTGTAGCAGGTTGGGGGCACTGTCAGAGCACAACTGTGCATTAACCTGGAATCAGGCCCTTCAGTCAAAATTGTAACTGCTCAAACCTGCCATTTCTACTCCAGGCTGCTCCCCAGAGTAAGTGGGGGACAGGATTGTGGGCATCCAGGACTGTTCTCTGAACAGCTAGATCATGCACTTGCAGGAACCCAAATGCTGGCTCTAACCCCATCTAGGTTCTCTTGGGCTAAATAAGAAGCTTCTTCCTTCATTGGGTGTCAGCATGTGCCAAGGACTGGGGAAATAGCAAAGAAAGGAAGAAACTCAGTTTTGTCTGGGACCTCCTGACAAGGCACTCACCCTGTTCCCAGGCCTCAGAGGCCTCCCAAGACCACCTGTCTGATATTCCATCCCTAACCCCAGATGTTTGGGCAGGATGGGACTCGGCTCAGATGAGGAGGCTGTCTTCCTTGAACTCTACACCCTGATAACTCAACTACAATGTAAACATTTCCATCCACTTCCTTGAACCCTGTACACCCCAGGCTCAGGCAGCCCAGGGAAGAAGAAGGGCAGGAGAACCTGCCCTGGAGTTGCTCTATGAACAAGGACTGCTTATGAACAAGGAACTGCCAATGTGGTCACATCATAACCAGGGTCTAGTCTCTCTCCAGTGTCTCATGAACAGACATGCTGCAGATTTGCAGAAAAATGTACCTGACAGTGAACACCTGGTGGGTGGAGCTCAGGAACAGGTATGTTTGAAGTTCTGTGGCAATTCTAACTGTGGCCTGTTTACTCCACTCAACCTCTTTGCCCCCCACCCAAACAAGGGCCAAAGGGTGCACAGACTGCTGACTGGAGCCTAAGCTGTGTTCCTGCAAAACTAGGGTGCTAATGATCCAAAGGATGGAGTGGGGGTTCTTCACTCTCAGGGTGCTCAATCTGAAGGTCATTGTTGAAGATCATCAAGCAACCACTGCCAAACATGCCATTTTCCATAATGCATGGGATCATCTGCATTCAGGGACAGATGATTGTGTCCTCTTCTGGCTCCTTCTGCCCCATAATTCACAGCTTACATCCAGAGTGCACTGTGCCTGTGCATCCACATGTTCACTTTGAGGCCTGCAGCCCCTAATTCACAGGTAACTGAGTCAGCTACCTCCAGCGTGTGCAGCCAGAGCAGCTTATTTCAAAGACCTTGACCTATCTAGAGTCAGAACCACAGGCACTATTTTTCCCTCTTACCTATCAGCTGCACAGATAGTGCTGGAGGTAGAAGAGCCAAAGAGCTTGGAAGGAGAGTCTCTGGGCACTTCAACATTTCAAACCAAAATAGTAAAAGACAGGAGTTAAATGATCGCAGTAAAACTTGCCAGTGCTAAATCAAAGCTATAATTTCAGAAATGTTGAAAATAAAATAAGGAAACATAGTCTAAAAGTCAAGGATATAAAGGATGGGCCTCAGATTGCTTCTTATTTAAATTGAAAAGAATCATATTTTCATGAAAGATAAAATAATATCCTTGCCTCCATTAGAGGGGATATAATATCATGGGGCTAAAAGCCCCAATTCCTTCCCTTTGGTGTTTCCTTTGTTTGTTGCTGACCTTTAAACTGAGCCTGTCTGCTCAAGGCTGAAGCCAAGGTCACTGGAGAGCAAGGAGGGGTCAAGGAGGAGTGTCCCTCAGGGAGCAATTACCCCCAGCCAGAAGTAAACATGGGTTCTTAGGATGAAATCTCCAGGCAGCAGCAGGTTCAGGACTTGTAGACAAAACAGGAGCAGGCCAGAGTCCTGAGCCCATGGGGACAGGCTCCCTGGCCTGTAGCTAGGGCCAAACCCTTCACCCCTTTTGCCTGAGACTGTTAGGTCTTGTGCTGCTGACCCAGAGAAGGGTCTGTGAATAGCTAATACAGCAGGAACCTAATTCATTCCTTACAGCAGTTTTAGATTTACAAAAATATGGGAATGTAGTACTGAATGCTCTGGTGTACCCCACACCCAGGTCCTTGTAGTTAACATATTGCATTAATGTGAAACATTTGTCACAATTAAAGGACCAATATTCATACATTATTGTGAGTTAAAGTATTCACTTTATTCAGATTTCCTTAGTTTTCCCAAATATCCCACTTCTCTCAGCATTCATCTTAGACACCACATGATACTTAGGCAACACATCTACTTGGGCTCTGCTTGGCACTGAAGGTTTCTGAGATTTTCCTCCTTTGATGACTTTGTTTGAGGTAGATCAGTCAGGGACTTTGTAGGAAGCCCCACTATGGAAATTCTCTGATGTCCTTATTGTGATTATACTGGAGTTATTGGTTTGGGAGGAATAACCTAGTTGTAACATGACCTTCTCATCACATACTATCAAGGATGCATGCTGTCAATAAGACTTGCCACTGAAGATGACCTTGATGAAATGAGATGTTTTAATCACTTGGGTTTTAAGGGTAGCACAATGATGAGTTTCCATAGATTGTGGGAGACACACTGACCTGCCCTTTGGGCTGCATCAGATGCAGCATTGGGAGCCCAAGGAGGGGTGAGAGTCAGTGTCCACAGACCTGGCCCCACACCCTGGCACCTCAGCAGTGTAAGCCCCAGCTCTGGGCCAGGCAGCACTCTAAACCTGAGGACATTCAGAGGAGAAGGACATGGAGCTAGGCACATTTTTACCAGCCTGGGTGACAGTACAGTAAGTGCTTCAAAGCCTGCTGTCTCCCCTGGGAAGAACTGAACAACTGGGTATCTGCCAGTGGTCTCCTTACAACAAGCCTGGTATCTGGATATGTGACAATAATATAGACAAGGAAAGTCCAGCAATTTATATTAGAAAACAACTTCAGAAAATATGGCAAAAACTTGTCAATATAAAACAAGTAACAAGTGGGCCATTATTCATTTAAAGTGATTTGTACATTTACAATCACTAGGTTCCCTATAATTTTCAAAATACCTTGTGTCCTTCAATTGTATCAATCAATGCATAATTAAAACTCTGAATGACAATTAAATATTTCACATGATAATAACAATGGTGACCACTGGAATCCTTGTTTTGTACCTGATCTCATTCAGAAAATTTTCAGCCTTTCACCTCTTGAGTATAATGGCAGCTGTAGGTTTTCATTATATGCACTTTAACATATTGAGGAAACTATCTTCTATTCTTAACATTTAGAGTGTTGTTTGTTTTTTTTTTATCAAGAAAGGGCACTGTATTTTGTCAAATGCTTTTTTTCTGTATCAGTAGAGAGGATTATGTGATTTTTTTGTTCAATTTATCAATGTTGTTTATTGCACTGATTGATTTTCTTGTATTATACCACCCTTGCATACCTGGGATAAAACCCACTTGATTGTGGTGTATAATTCTTTTGGATTCTGTTTCCAAATATTTTGTTGAGGATTCTTGCATCTATGTTCCTTAGAGGTATTGGCCTGTCGTTTTCTTTTTTCATAGTATCTTTATCTGCTTTTAATATTAGGGTGATGCTGGCTTCATAAAATGATGTTGGTAGTGTTCTTTTCTTGTTCAACTTTTTGGAAGAACTTGAGAAAGACTGGTATTATATCATCTTTGAATGATTGTTAGAATTCACTGTCAATCCATCTGTTCCTGGGCTTTTTATCTTTGGGAGGTTTTTGATGACTGTTTCAATCTCTTCACTTGTAATTTGTTTGTCAATGTTTGCTATTTCTTCCAAGGTCAGTATAGGTGTTTTGTGTGTTTCTTGGAATTTGTCCATCTCAACTAAATTCTAGTTTTTGCCATACAGTTGTTCATAGTATTCTCTTATGATCTCTCTTGTTTCTGTGGAATCAATTGTAATGTCCCCCCTCTTATTTCTGCTTTTGTTTGTGTATTCTTGCTTTTTTTCTTTGTCATTCTAGCTAAGGGTTTGTCAATTTTCTTGATCTTCTCAATGAACCAACTTTTGGTGTTCTTGATTCTATTGTTTTCTCTTCTTGATTTCATTTATTTCTGCTCTGATCTATACTATTTCTTTCCTTTAGCTTGGCTTGAGATTTGTTTGCTGTTCTTTTTCTAGTCCCTCCAGATGCACAGTTAGATCTTCTATTTTAGCTCTTTTTTCTTTTTTCTTTTTTTATTGTTTTCTTTTTTCTTTTTTAATGTAAGAATTCAGAGCTATAAATTTCCCTCTCAGCACTGGCTCTACTGTTTTTAATAGGTTTTAATATGTTGCATTCTCATTTTCACTCATCTCAAGATATTTGCTGACTTCTCTTGTAATTTCTTCTTTGACCCCCTGTTTATTTAAGAATGTGCTCTTTAATCTTCATATATTTATGAATTTTCCTTTTTTCATCTGTTATTGATTTTCAGCTTCATTCTGTTATCAACATTAAAATGTTTTGTATAATATCAACCTTTTAAAATTTATCAAGACTTGTTTTGTGACCCAACATATGGTCTATCTTGGAAAATAACCCATGAGCACATGAAAAGAATATGTATCTTGCTGTTTTTATGTGCAAAGCTTTATAGACATCTGTTAGGTCTAGTTCAATCACCTTATTATTCAGACTCTCTGTTTCTTTATTCTTCCACTGTCCAGATGTTCTCTCCAATACTGAGAGGTCTGCAATGAAGTATTCAACTATAATTGTAGAGACATCTATTTTTCCCTCTAGCTTTGCCAGTATGTGCCTCATGTATCTTGGAGCAATCATGTTATGTACATAAATATTTAGTTTAGTTATTTCTTCTTGGTGAATTGCCCCTTTTATTAATATATAATGACCATTTTCATCCCTTATTAGAGTTTTGTAATCTAAATCTCTTTTGTCCAATGTTAGTATTGCTACCCCAGCTCTTCTGGCTTACTATTTGCATGGAATATCTTTTTCTAACCTTTCACTTTTAACCTGGTGGTGTTCTTATGTCTGAGGTGACTCTCTTGCAGGCAACATATAGATATAGATGGCTCATATTTTTTTCCATTCTATCAGTTTATGTCTTTTGATTGTGGAGTTCAAGCCATTAACATCCAATGTTATTACTGTAAATGCATAATTCACTTCATTTATATTGACCTTTGGCTTTCTGTTGTCATATTGTACTATTGTATGTCTTTTTACCTTTTAATTTAATCTTCATAATATTCTTCATTTCTACACTGTTCTTCCAGTCTTTCCCCCATTTTTATCCTTTCAGGCTGCAGTACTCCCTTTAGTATGTCTTGTAGTTCTTGTCTTTAGGTAACAGTCCATCAGTTTTTGTTTGTCTGTGAAGAATTTGAACTCACCCTCAATTTTGAAGGGCAATTTTTCCAGATATAGAGTTCTTGTCTGGTAGTTTTTCTCTTTCAGTACCTTAAATACATTGCACCACTTTCTTCTCTCCTCCATGGTTTTTGATGAGAGGTCAGAATCTTACAGACGTTCCCTTGTATGTGATGCTTTGCTTTTCTCTTGCAGCTTTCAGAATCTTCTTTTTATATCTAATATTTGATATTCTAAATAGTAAATGTCTCAGGGTAGTAGGTCTCTTCAGATTTATTCTGTTTGGGTTGTACTGTAATTCTTGGACATTGATATTTATGTCTTTCATAGGGGTTGGGAAGTTTTCTTGTCATTATTTTCTCAAATATTCTTTCTCCCTCTTTTCCATTTTCTCCTCCTTCTGGGACACAGATAAAGTGTGTGTTTTAGTGTTTAACATTGTCATTAATTTACCTGAGATCCTGTTCTATTTTTTCCCATTTTCTTCTCCTTCTGTTCTCCTGTCCTTTCCAGTTTGAATATTATGTCTTCAAAATCACTAATTGTTTCTTTGAGCAATTCAAATATGCCCTTAAGTGCTTCTAATGTGTTTTTTACTTCATCCACCATGTCTTTCATTCACTTATGGTCTGTTACTTTTCTTTGCAGTCATTCAAATTGTTCTTTATGTTCACTCAGTGTCTTCTTAATATCCTTTATTTCTTTAGTCATATTTTATTTCAATTCTTTGAATTAATTTATGAGTGCTGTGTGACTACCTTTTATTAATTGTCTTAAATCCTTTATCTCTTCTGGATATTTGGTTTGTTTCTTTGGCTGGGCCATCTCTTTCTGTTTCTTAGTGTGGGTTTTAATTTTTTACTGATGTCTAGGCATTTGAATAAGTTGGTGAATTTACTCTGATGGCCAATTTCTCTGTCTTGTCTATTGTTTTTCTTTCACAGCTCTTCTTAGATATTTGGGTCAGCTTTTTCTACATCTTTAAAACTGTCCAGTGTAAGTTATCATAATTGGACCAAAGACTCACTTATGGAGGGCAGAATTTCTCCCAAGAGTTAGGGTACAGAGAGAACCAAAAGCATTTTTGTCCATGCAATTTTCTGACTGGCCTGAAGATAGCACCTGCAGAGCCCCTTTCCATGGAGTTATTTCAATCTCTGTTTTCCTGTGTTTTGTTCTGGTCAGAGCTGAGATTCAAAGGTGGCTCTGCTGGCTGAATTGACTGAAGAAAAACCCCTGACTCTCCTCCCCTTTCCCTTGTAACATCTGACAAGGAAAATGATGTTTTTTCCCTTCTCAGTCAGCTGCCATGATCCAGGGATTTTACCCCAGCTTAATATTCTGGCAGTGGGGGAGGAGAGCCCTTCTCTGCCACTGCAGAAGTTTGGTAACTCACATTTGTTGTTTCTGGTTCTCATCTCTCTGCTCCTCATCCTTCTTGGAGTTGTATAGCACTTACCTTGTCTTCTGAACCCCAAAGCAAGTCCTTCAGACAGTTTCTGGCTCTTTCTCCATTGTTTTTGTGAGACAGTTGATTCCCACCTGCCTAGTCTGATGCCATCTTCCCTCAATTCTCATTTTTAGTAGACATTTGTATTATCTCTAATTTTAGCTGTTAAGAATATAATGTAAATAAATCCACCTTAAACTTGCCATCAGATGAAGGATGTTAGTGGGTCACCTAAGTTAGAAGTGTATATATAAGTGCATCCTCAGGTCCTAATTGAAGTTAGGGTAAACCACCTGCAGTACTCTAAGCATTCCCAGGTGTCTGGACTCAGAAGGTGCTGCAATCACATGGTGCTATTTAGAAAAGCTGTTGCATGGTCACGTTGTGTATTGAATATCTGATGGGGAGCTGCATGCAAATTTCTGGACAGAATCAGGGAAGGGGAATGAGAGAGAGTCAACTTCATTTTGCTATTTCATTGTAGACCCCATATGCCTGGAGGCAGAGACATAATCTGACTCATTTGGAGGCCCCTTTTATCCCAAAATGCAGCACATGAGATGGGGGCTGACCAGTGGAGGTCTATCTAGTCCTCAGGGCTTCAGCCTATCTGTCATGCATCCTCATATCAATGGGGTGGTGGCAGGCAGCTCTCACTGTGACCGTCTTTCCCAACTCCCCATTTCCTCCTTCTCAACAGCACCCCTTTCCTCCTTCCAAGCCCTGTGAAAAGTTTCTGGGGTGTGATCTTGAGGGTAGACCCCTGCAGTTATTTCTGAGACAAGAGTATGGCAGCAAGTGCCTCCCATCATCAAAGTCCTCTCTTTGATTACCTGCCTACTGTGTGGGGAACAGAGGGAATTTCAATGCTGGGTTTTCCTAGGAGATCCTATTGCCTCCTGAACCATCTCCCTCTTCAGAAGATCACCTTGGCCTTTGTGTGCTACTGCCCCTATCATGTGTAACCTTCATAGAAGGCCCTGGCCCTGCTTTCCTGAACATCCCAATCTCCAGACCTCAAAGGGTGTGTTCACTGCCCCTTCCCAGACATGGGTTGAAATTTCCATTTTGCTCATCCTCTTCCTTAATCAAAGGCAAATAAATGCATGATTCTGCCCTGGGACAGGGTCCTTTCCACAGGCGAGAGATGGAGAGACAGATACAGGATCCCCTAGTCTTCTGCCTCTCCATCTGCCTTGTAAATGTTCCTTCCCTGGAGAAGATTCCTGTCAGTTTCCCTCATCATGTAGCTCATCTCCTTCCTGGACAGGTCTCTTTTGCTGGTCTTCTCTCTTCAGGCTGAGCAGAGGATAACACACATTGCTCGAGTCTTGCTCTGTGGTTCTGACCTCCTCTTTGCCAGCATGGAACCCTTGTTTGGAAGAGACCATTACAATGGAAAAGAGACATTACATTAACACATGGAAAGAGTCAATTAAACTGCTATGAGGATGCTCCCTGTCACTGGGCAAATCTATATACATTTACTATGTGCTCAGAAAAAATGCATTAACCAATTCTTATGGATATTGAGGTTTGTACATTACATATAAATGATGGTTATGTGTTGAGGCCTTGGAATAATATTGTAAATCAGTGTGGCAGAGACCTAGAGACCTATGTCACTGATTATTTTCATAATTCAACATCACCCCTTAGAAAAGTAATATGTTCAATTACAAAATACAGATATACCTGAAGATAAGATCTCATCTAAATAAAGTATTAAAATTTGTTAAAATGTTAAATGCTTTTCCCTTGTCTATGGACACAACATATTGCTGGCCCATAAAACCTGAGTGATTAAAAAAA
>JAQZBX010047736.1:0-20390 GCA_029593785.1 Cabassous unicinctus
AACTCTCAATTCAGTTCCATTGGTCAGTAGGTCTATCCTTGTGCCAATACCATGCGGTTTTGATCACTGTAGATTTGTAGTATGTTTTAAAGTCAGGTAATGTGATACCTCCAACTTCATTTTTCTTTTTCAATATGTCTTTGGCAATTCGGGGCCTCTTACCTCTCCAAATATATTTTGTGGTTAGTTTTTCCAGTTCTTTAAAAAATGCAGTGTTGAGAGGTAAGCTTTTGGAGGTTTTTTTGTTCTTACCCTACAGGGCTCCTCCAGGAAGGGGTAGGCTCCAGCCAGGGGTCTGTGATTACCCCGTGGGGCTGCCTCATGGTGCAGGGACTGAGAACCTAATACAACAGGAACAGTCAGAACATATCCACAAGTGTCTCCTTAGCCAGTGTTTCTCCAGCACCCACCATGTGCCCTCAATGAGTGACACTTGTCACCTGCTCTGTCAAGGTCTGGCTGCAAATGCACAGAGCAGGGTGGTTGGGGGCTGCGAAACATTGGTCAGGGTCAGTGTTGCCTTGGGCTGGAATGCTGGCAGATGCTGCCAGGTCAAGGCCAGGGTATGGGAGGGGCTTGGTGTCCTGGAGGGGAGTCAACAACTTTCCAGGTAGTGTGTAGACAGTGGGGGCCACATGGAGTCTGTGTGTGTGTGGGGGGGTTTAGAACCCTTAAATAGTGTAAGAGCTATTATTTACTCTTGGGCCATGGAAAACAGGTTTTGGGCAACATTTGGCATGCAGGACCGATTTGCCGTCCTGTCCTGGAGGAATGGCAGGAGGCTTCTGGCACAGTGCTCCTCGTCAAGATGTCCAAAACCCTGGGCACTGGGGGAGATTTTGAGAGGGAGGAATGGAGCTCCTTTGGTTGTGTGATATGTAGAACTCCCTGGGGTTGTTCAATCGGCACTTGGATATCAAGCCTTCAACAGACAGCTATTTGTACATCACTTTTTTCTCATAGAAATTTCCAGTATACACAGAAGTAGAGAGAATAGCATTGGGAACCATCGCCCTGCTTCAATGACTGTCAACTATAAGCTGGCGTTGTTGTGTTGGCTTGTGCTTAACCCTGGTGCAGTGAAGGGGTAGAGAGGGCTGAGGGCCAAGACCCTGCTTTTGTGACTTTCAGGGACTCATCCCTGGAATTTTCCAGACAGAGTGGTTTGAGGAGATGTCATCATAGGGGACAAGAGGACATGGTGGATGAGATAAGAGGGACAACAGAAAGATGTGCTGTTCTGGAAGCCAAGGAGATGAGGTCTGTCCAGGAGGGCTGTTGGATGGAGGTGGCTGGTGAGCTGGGCCGTGATGCTGTGGTGTGGCAGGTAGGTTGAAGTGTGCCACAGAGAGTGTGGGACATTGAGTCAGCAACAGGAGCCTAGATCATTCTGAGAGGTGCTGCAGGAGTGGGGAGAAGTATCACTGGGCATCTGGAGGGGTGGAGGAGGCCAAAGAGGCAGATGTGCCAGATGGGAGATCTACAGACACCCCAGCTAAGGGAATGAGTCAGAGAATAAAGACTGACAGTGCTGGAAGTAGGTGGATGTTGGGGGAGTCCTGAGCAAGGCAGGGTAGGTGTGGGAGCCACCTGGGGTCTGGTGGTCAGCCTGGGAGCAGGCTCAGTGTGGGACAGGGAGGCACTTCTTGCTTGGTTACTTTCCATTGCTGCAAACTTAGTGCCAAGGTCCTCAGTGGTGTAGAGCAGTGGGGGGTGTTGGGGGTTGAAGGGAGATGAGGAGGGTGAAGGCATCATTGAGGCAGATGGGCATGTGGCCCAGGTGTTGGGTGTCCACTGAGACAGTATTCACTGAAGACTCATTGGTGGTTGTGCCTTCCCCAAATGGGAGTGGGCAGCATGGGTGAGTGTGATCAGCTCAGCATTGTGACAAGGAAGCAGGGCTGAAGGTTTGGATGTGGTGGGGGATGGACTCCCCCAGGCCAGGGGGCTGTGTGGAGTGGGGCATGAGGGCAGATGGTGATCATGGTGACAACACTGAGGGCCCATGGCCTCCAGTTCTTGCAAGCATGCAGGAGTGCACCAAAATTGGGTGCCCTGGGAGCAGGGCTGGTATGGGGATGGGGGCTGCAGTCACTCACCATGAGGGCTGTTTCCAGGCCCTGACTGCAAGTGCCAGACAATGAGAAGAGTGCAGGATGAGGCTGTGGACCTGCATGGGATGAATCATCTGAGAGCTTTTTACATGGCAGGAGTGGCCACAGGAGGGGCCCCAGCCAGGATCCCAGGGACACAGGGGAGGCATCAGGGAGGTGACAAGGGGAGGGAGATAAGGCCCCCAACTCCGGCACCACTGAGTCAGAGCAGGGCTTGAGAGGAAAAGAGAGGAGAGCAGCAGGTGTGCAGGTGCTGTTCCCAGCAGGCAACAGGTGAGGGAAGGGGCTGCTGGAGGTCATTGCCTCAGGTGACTGGTCCTGGAGAGTGACAGGGAGCTCATCCCCAGGACACAGCTCTGCCCAGAGGTGGAGAATCCAGGAGCCATTGACTGGGCTGAGTAGGCAGCTCACTCCATGTTCCCCACTCCAGTTCCCCCCCCCCTTGTCCCGCCACTCCAGTTACCCCCACTCCACACACCCCCTTTCCAGGTCCCCCCAGTCTGGATCACCCCCACTTCAGGTCCTGCTCACTACTAGCACCTCCCACTTGGGATCCTGCCCAGTAAGGGTCCTGTTCTGGTTGGGATCCATCCTTTCTGGGTCCTGCCCACTCCAGGTTCTTCCAAACTGGGTCCCACCCACTCAGGGTCCTGCCTTTTCTGTCTCCACCCTCGGGGACTCCCAGGGGAGCAGTGGCTGAATAACTGACAGCTGATCATTTGCACACACACAACTCTTCCACAGAAAGGAGCTGAGTGCCAAGCTTGTGCATGGGGGTGTGGGCAGTGTCATGGGATCTGATGAGGGAGCCGGGCTCAGGAGTGGGCCCCATGGGGGTCAGGAGCCCTGTTGTGCCCTAGACCTGTGACCCTGCCCTGGGGTCTGCAGTTAACCAGCACCTCTGCTGGTGCCCCTCTGAGTCCATGGGAGGCAGCTGGTCACACCTTCTCCCCAGACTGAGGTCAGAGAGGGGATAGGGGGGAGCAACCTTGGGGTCTCTGTACTCATAACTTTCCTCCGCACTGTCCTTGTCCATGTACCTACTGCCCTCCTCCCTCTGCCCAGAGGGTCTAAAGAGCCAGAACTTCCCCAGAGAGGTTCACCAGAAGCTGCAGGATTTCACCTTGGGTGTGGGCACCAACCCTTACAAGGCCCAAAGGGTGAGTGGAGGGTGGGGCTGCTTACCCCAGGTTATGCCCTCCCTGGGCTGCTCCTCCCCAGAATGGCCCTCTATAGCTGCCCCTCACTAGAAACCCCCCACCCAGACTTCTCCCCAAGGACACTCCTCCCCTAAAGTGCTTCTCCATTAAGCTGACCCTTCCTGGGGAGCTCCTTATGGACAGTCTGAACCCCAGGAACTTCCCCCGAAACTGTGTCTCCTCCATGATACTCCCCTTAGCATGTTCCCACAGGCAGTTCTCCCCAGAGGTCTCCCTCCAGGGGTTTCCCATCCAGGACTGCCATAGGTCCCCTGGGAGTTCCTCATCTACTGTGCTCCCAGGACAGGGTCTCATTGTCTGATGGGCATCCCTGCCCCAAATGGAGAGTCTGCACACACAGAGGCTTTCTTTTGCCATGTGGAGCCAAGACATTGCCAGTCAGCTGGCTTCCACCCATGCACCTTAAGCATCTCCTGTGTGCAGACCCTGAGCACCTACCATGTGGGGGCAAGGAGACCAAGCAAGGGATTACCAGGGAGAGAAGTCTATGGTGAGGTTTGAGCCCAGGAGACAAGGGTCCTGCCCATCAGGGGGCAACATGCAGGGGCAGGAGAGAGCCAGAAGGACAGGCAGCCCTCACTGGAAGAGGAGACTTCGGTCCATCCTGGGTATTCTTTGCACTCTGGTCCTTCCACCATAGAGAGAAAAGTCACCAAGTCAGGTGCAGAGGCCTTGGGGGCTTGACCACTGTTGGAGAGACCCATGAATGGAGGTGTGCCTCAGTGGGGATGGTTTGTGCTGTCCACAGGGGAATCATTCTGCTAAACCCATGACACTGGGGCTTTTCAAATGGCCTCTGGGCAACATCTGGGGGGTGGCACTTAGGCAGCAGGGGCTGTTCACATGGACTCCCCATGGGTGTCAGCCCTACATGGCAGGGGCTGTGTGTATCACCTTGACCAAATGGATGATTGGTAGCAAACTTGTGAATGTGTGGGTGGGTGACCCTCCAGCTCCCCCACATCCTGCCACAGCTGCCCTTGGAGAGATAAGGGTAGACTCGGCCCTTGTCCTGGGCAGTTTGTCTTGCGCAGGAGCAGCAGGCATTGGAGAAAATCTTGATGGTTGAGCAGGTCTGCACGGGGTTTGCCAACTACCAGTGGCATTGAAGATCCATCCTTTTAAGATCAAACCTGCCAGGGCCATCAGGCACCCCCAAGCTCATACCCAGTTTGGGGTCAGGCCTGTGCTGTCAGGTGAGTGGTGTGAGGGCCCAGGGTTCCTCATGATTTGGGGGTGGGCTGCTGGTGCCCAGCAAGCTTCATGCTCACCCTGTGTCCTTCTGTTTAGGCAGAGGCAGTATACCATTTGCAGGTTCAGGGGTTTTCCTGTTGGCTAAAGTTTACCATCAGGTGTTCTTGGGTCAATTTTCCATCAGGAAGTTAGAATAATATAGCTGAGGCTAGTGAAAGATTGGGCTTTGAGGCTCCTGTGTGGGCAAGTACTGGCCAGGAGGGGTTGTGGCAGCCACTTTGTGTTTAGAGGTTACTATACAGCCAGGTTCAAGAGTTGGGTGGGACACAGGATCATGGTGTGGCCAGAGGGAAGGAGCCACTGAACCCAGTATCATGGTTTGGGGGTGTCCAGGATTCATAATTCTGATTTGTTGGTTAAGATTGAAGACCGACCAAGCAATAAAGGATGGTGGGTTGAAGTAGTGGTGATGCCCTCTTCCAAACAGCAGATGCTCCTACTTGCTCAGAAGACCTAACTATGCCAGGGGAAGGAGGCTGGGCATTAGAGCTCCTAGCCTCCCCTCCCTCTGACTCTGCCATGCTTTCAGCAGGAAGTAAGGGAAGTGACGCTCTGTGGTCCCCAGAGGCCACACGAGGGCTGTGGGAAATGCTGTCCCTGGCCTCAAAGTTTGCTGGAGATGAGACCCTCTCAAAGCCATTGGCTCCCAAGTACTGTTGTCCTATGGCCAGTGGGACCCTCACCTGTTCAGCCACTGCTCTGCTCTGAGAGCAGGAGAGCAGGGTTGGGTTAGGGTGATCCTTGGAGGCTGAGAGCAGAGATAGATGTACCCTGGGATGGAAGAGACCCCATGGGTGCAGGGTGGGCAGATTCCTTCTGACAACTGGAAGGCAGGCTTGTAAGTATTATGTGCAGCTGTCACTATCATGTTTCTAGTATTTAATGTTTTCAAATGTCATTGGGTTAGTTAAACCAACCTTTTCTAAGTTCCTCCTCTGCCCCAGGTGCTGTTTCCAAGCATTGCCCCTGAACCCTCTGCTCCTCCTTCCATGAGTTTAAAGCTGCTGGAACTAGAACAAGGGTGCTGGCGGCCCATGTGGTGGGCTGGGGCAGTGCTGGAAGCCAAACCAGGGCCAAGGCCTATCCTGCCCTGCCTGTGATCTGTTGTGCATTTGTGCCTCCTTTTCTTTTAAAGTTCTGACATCAAAATCTCTCAGGGCTTCCCAGCTGGTTCACTTCCAGGCCCAGGCCCACATTGCTTGTGACCTTGGGCAGGTTCAACTGACCTCTCTGTGCCTCTGTTTTCCCACCTGTCAAATGGGTCTAGTGATAATATCTGCCATGTTGAATGGCTGCAGAGATTATCTGGGGTAAAGTACAGGCTTGGAGACAGTGAATGTATGATGAATATTAATTCATAATTACGACTTACTTGTTGCCTGTTGTTCCTTAAATGCACCATTCTTTCTTTGCTCTACTTTTAGGCTGTTGCTAATCCTTCTCAGTTTTCAGTCTTGTACCAGTGTTCCATATGCAGCCAATGTAAACACAACTGCTAAAAAGTTTCAGCTTTCCAGCACCGTAATAATTAAGTGTCCCTGGGACCAGGCCCTCAGGTCTAGCCTCTAGTCCTCTCATCTTGCATGCTCCAGGAGGATGGGGGAGCACAGTGTGACTCCTGATGTGTGGGACCCACAACCAGTCAGCTGAGCCCAGGTGGGAACCCAGATTCCCAAATGTGGTTGGAGTCTCTCCCCAGGTGCCAGCCTGCAGGAGCCTCTGCCCACTGAGGGGTGGTGTTTGCTTGTCCCTCAGGTCTATGCAGGGCACTGAGATGTTGGTGGAGGGTTTTGGCCTCTGCACTGCCTCCTGGATCCCCATCTGCCTTGGACATGGCCTCTGCCTTCTGACTGCCAGCAGAGATAGAGTGGACCCCACACTGGCCACATCAAGATTGTGACTAATGTGCCTCACACTGAAGTCATCCATGGAAGTTTATCTCCAGATTGGGCAGCTGGTCTAGGGCCAGGAGCTGGACTTCATGATGCCCCATCCAGACACCACTGCAGGTGTGCCTCTCACTGCCTTTGACATTTCCAGCCCCACAGGTGGGTCTGTTCTAGACAAGACAATTACTTCTGCACCAGATGCAATGACCCCCTCACCTCTTTTCTGAGGGGTCAGAAGGGTGGCAGGGCCAGGATGTTCACTTTCAAACACTGTCATCCAATTAGACCCAGAGCCTGTGCCACTGGAACAGACTCTTCCCACAGTTAATTCTGATTACTTTTAGGTTATTTTGCACAAAAATATATACATATGCCTAAAGAGTAAGGCAGTATAGAAAGAGTTAAAATGAAAGAGCAGCTGCCCCTCAGCTCCCTGTTCCAGTGCCCCCTGACATCACCTGTTAACATCTTCTGGACAGAGAAGAGTGAGCCTCTTAGACTCCCTATCTGTCCTCCACCCTTTTCCCATGGTAGAAATATCATTACTGTAGTTTTTTTCCTAGTTATCATTGTAGTTCCGAATACCTTAAAATACAGCAGAATCGTGTGGCTTCCGACCTAAATTCCATATCCTCCTAAGGTTTTGTGCATGTATTAATTTTCTTCTCTTTAACCTTTTTTCCCTGGAATTTTAATTGGCTTTCTTTTCTCTTACATAATCTCCTTTTTTAAAAAAATTATTTTATTTAAAAAATTTTTTAAAAAAGATACTCTGATTAGATAAATGTTACACAAAATTTATAGGGATTCCCATATGCCCCACTTCCAACACCTCCCACAACTTCCCACACAAATATCTTTCATTAGTGTGGCACATTCATTGCAATGGTTAAACACATCCTGGGGCTTTGCCATTAAGCATGGGCCATAGTTCACATTGTAGTCTACACCCTATCCCACACACTCCTGCATGTTATGTGATGATATCAAATGGCCTATATCTGTCATTGCAATGTCATGCAGGATGATTCCCAAGTCCCAAAAAAGCCCCTATATTACAATTGTTTTTCCCTCTCCCTGCCCCCAGAGCCTCCAGTGGTCACTGGCTCCACATCAATGTTGCAATTTCTTCCATTGCTAGAATCACAATATGTCTATAGTAGAATACCAGTAAGCCCACTCTAGTCCATAGCTCTTCCCCCGATCCTAAGGATTCTGGGATGGTGATGTCCACTCCACCTCCAATTGAAAGTGGACTTATATCCCATGGGAAGGATGGATGGGACTATCCTGCCTGCAGCTGCGGACTCTCCATTCCCTGGGATGGCCATTGTCCATCATTATCTCCCTACCAGTTGTCCTGGGTGAGTGCAGTGAGCTGCAGAGTAGCTTTTGCAACTCCACCAAGGGTCTGGACCCAGCTGGCACATGGACAGCCCAAAGACTTGAGTCTCTGGATGTACACCTACAAAATCCAGCACCAAATATAGGTTTAACTAGAAGGGACAGATGAGCCATGTGCAGGGAAGACATAATTGAGTCCAACTCTGTCACTCTCAGGAGCACAAACTCCAAAGTAGGGCCCACTGATAAGGCACTAAACTCCAGAGCTATCTGCCCTGACCATAGGACCTGGGTGTCTCCAGATCCCCCAGGACCCCACTATTTGGGGTGGTATCCACTTTGGAAGTCTATGAGATCCTGCTGAGATGTGTGTAAACATTACCTCTGGGATGACCCCTGATTCATATTGAAGTCCCTTAGCCATATAAACTCATTTGTCTTTACCTTTCCCCCCTTTTATTAGAAGTCTTTTTCCAGTTGCATTTCTAGTTAGTGTTTGGTAGCAATCCCTTGGTGCCAGGGAGGCTCCTCCCCAGGAGCCATGCCCCATGCTGGGGGGAAGGTAATGCATTCATATGATGAGTTTCGCTTAGAGAGGGGTCACTGAGCAACAAGGGGGCTCTCAGGAGGCAACTCTTAGGAACCCCATAACAATAGGCTAAGTTTCAATTTCAAGAGCAAAGACTCATAAGCCTAGTCATCAATATCAAGGGCCCATCAGTGGATCATCCTCCTATTTCAGTCAATGCGCCTGCACTTGGGGGACTGTTGCTGCTCCCTTAGAGAATGTGGCAGAGCTCTCCAGGATGGGAATTCAGTATTCTCTCATTTATTGTGTGAGTCTCCACCCACTGTGACAATGAACCATGAACATTTGAACAGTTTTATATACCTTATATGTATGCTCAAGTGAACTTCCTTGCATCCCCCATCCCTGACACCCTACACCAATGATCATTCCCTGCCCCAGTTGTAGCCCTTCTGTGACCCAAAGCTTCTTCAAAGATGAAGCCATTACAATAGCTGAATATAATTAATAAGAAAATGAAGTAATAATGTTAAGTTTAAATATAAAAGATAAAATACATAAAAATTTTAAAAAATAAAAATTAAATTAAATTAAAAGATTGGGATATTTAAAAACATGAAAAATATATAAAAAAAATTTTTTTTTTGACATTTTGCCTTTCACTGCACTATCTGGTGTCCTGTCTTTACCCTGATATCTTCCCCGACTCATTCCCCAGTGTCTCACTATTTTTCATTTTGTTTTCAAAGAAGTTTTAGATCCCAGCAAAGTCATACAGGAGACTCTCATATAACCAACATCCTCCTCCTTTCCTCCCCCCATATTAATACCATTTTATATTTGGATAGTAGCTTTGTTGTAACTGATACACAAATAGTGAAACATAGCTACTAACCATGATCAATGGTTGACACTATGGTTTACATTTTAGACTGTACTCTTTTATAAATTTTGATGATATTCACCATGTTCTGTGCCCATCACTGTAAGATCATGCAAAATATTTCCACTGTCCATTAAATACTCACTAAACAATCTCATCTGTTCCTTCCTCGCCTTCCCCTGGAGCCCACAGCAACCCCCTGGCTTGGCTCATTGGTTGACAAGATTCATATTTACATGCAACAAGACTGAGGTTTTGACACACTGGTTTGTCCTCCCCTATTAGGAAGCACCCTTGCTCTTGAGAAACTCCTGCTTGTCTATTTCTGAACAAATCAGTCCTCCTGAGGATGGTAGTCCAGCACCTTCCTACTCATTGTGTGGGTCTCCACCCACTGATACAACACATTATGACAGAATGATCACTCACACACTCCCTAGAAGCCTGCTCCAGTTGTGCCCTGTCCTGAATGCCCCCACATCCAACTCCCTAAATCAGTAACCCTTCCTTGTCATATTGCCATAAGACCATTCCCAACTTTGTACTTTCAAACACATACCCACAAATCCTCAGTGTTCAACTGGTCCCTCTCCCAACCCTCCCCTCAGTAACCTGGACCTTCTAACCCACCCTTCACAATCTACCCACCTGTCAACGTTCCACCAACCAACCTGATAATATCACTACCTTCCTATTCTATCCCTTCAATACACAATTATACTCTTTCACCTTAGCATAGATTACATCTATATGGGTGATGGCTCACAACATTCTCCTATTTTTCTATTTCTTGTAAAGCTATCTTCCATACAATAGCTTTCTGAGGCTGCTCAATTTACTTAATTCATATCAGTGAGGTCATGTACTGTTCGTCCTTCAATGCCTGGCTTGCTTCACTCAACATAAGGTTCTCAAGATTGATCCATGTTATCCTATGTGTTAGCACTTTATTCCTTCTTACAGCTGAGTAATATTCCATTGCATGTATGTACCACATTTTGTTTATCCATTCATCTGTTAATGGCAACTGGGTTGATTCCAACTTTTGACAATAGTGAATAATGCCACTATGAACATTGGTGTGCAAACATCTGTTCATGTCTTTGCTTTCAGTTTTTCAGGGCATATACCCAGCAGTGGAATTGCTGGATCATATGTGAAGTTCTATAGTTAGTTTTTTGAGGAACCACCAAACTGTCCTCCACAATGGCTGGACCATTCTACATTCCCACCAGCAGTGGATGAGGGTTCCCATTCCTCCACATCCTCTCCAACACTTATAGTCCACTGTTTTTTAATAGCCACCATTCTAATGGGTGTAAGATGGTATCTCATTGTAGTTTTGATTTGCATTTCACTAATAGTTAGTGAGGTTGAACATCTTTTCATGTGCTTTTTAGACATTTGTATTTCTACCTTGGATAATTGTCTTTTCAGGTCACTTGTCCATTTTTAAAATGGGATGTTTGTTTTTTTATTTTTGAAGTGTAGGATTTCTTTATATATACAGTATAATAGGCTCCTATCAGACATATGGTTGCCAAATATTGTCTCCCATTTTGGGAGGCTGCCTTTTTACTTTCTTGATAACATCCTTTAAGGTGCAAAAGTTTTTTAATTTTTAGGAGATCCCATTTATCTATTTTTGTCTTTTGCTGCTTGTGCGTTGGGTATGAAATTCATGAAAATATTTCCCAATACAAGGTCCTGTAGCTGCTTCCCTAAATTATCTTCCAAGATCTTTATGGTCTTGGTTCTTATATTTAGATCTTTGATCCATCTTGATTTGATTTTTGTCTAAGGTGAGATGGTGTTCCTCTCTCATTCTTTTGGATATGGATATACAGTTCTCCAAGCACCATTTTTTGAAGAGGCCATTCTCTCTCAACTGAATAAGCTTGGTGGCCTTGTTGAATATCTGATGATTGTGTATGTGAGGATCTGTATCAGAACTCTCAATTCAGTTCCATTGGTTGGTATGTCTACCCTTGTGCCAATATTATGCTGTTTTGACCACAGTAGCTTTGTAATATGTTTTAAAGTCACGTAGTGTGATACCTCCAATTTCATTTTTCTTTTTCCTTGGTGATTCAGGACCTCTCCCAGTGTCTTCTTCTCTTCTTAATATCCTTAATCTCTTCTTTCACTTCATTAAGTTGGTCCATGATATTTGTTTGGACAGCTTTGATTAGTTGTTTGATGTTCTACATCGCTTCCTGGTTTTCATTTTGTTCATTGGACTGGGCCGTATCTTCCTGTTTCTTAGTATGGTTTCTAAATTTCTGTTGCCTTCTGGTCATCCTTTTATCTCAATGGGTTCATTCACTTGATTAACTTCTCTCTCTGCCCTAGAGTTATATTTAGATGGTGGTTTTGTGTGTGTGTTAAGTTTTCTCTCTGACACTTTGTTTTTCTTGTTCTATTTCCTTGCTGTTTTCTTTGTTCCCTTGAAGGAAAAAGATTGGGGCTAGAGAAAGCAAAAGAGGTAAGAAAAGAAAAAGGATAATAGTAATAATAATAAAAGTTAGAAGTGTGACCATAAAAGAATTAGTAAAATGAATATTTAACTCATGTAAGCAGTGTAGACTAATAGGAATAAAAAAGTGGAGTGCATATAATGAAATGGGAAACCAAATAGAGAATAATATATAGCATGATTTAAAAGGCCAGAATGATGAGGAGACAGGGAAAGAGAAAAGAAAGGACAGAAAAAAATTAATTAAGAAAAAGAAAGTAGAATTGACAAGATGGAAAATGAAGTAAGGTGGAATGTAAGAACCACAACAGAAAGCACAAGATAGATGAATCAAGGGAAAGAAATAGCATTGATAGACAAAATCACTATACACAGAAAAAGGGAAATCAAGGAAAAAGAAACACAGCAAAGAAGAAACAAGCTAGCAGCACCTATTTTTTTTAAAAAAAAGGGGTGGGGAGGAAAGAGGAAAGAAAACCAAGAAACAAAAACAACCAAACACACAAGCAAGCCGTCAAACAAAGCTAAGAAAGAACAGTGTTCCTTCTTGGTCCCTTGTGGAGTTTCTCAGGCTGCCTCTGTTCATCAATCAATTACCCTGCAGGCTTCTCTCTGCAGGTTTTGAGGTGGGGTTTAGTGAGTAAACTAAGCTAAATTTTTTTAAGTAAACTTGTTTTTTTTTTTTTTTTAAAGATGAGGAACCCCAAAAAGGTAGTACAAAAATAATGTGTATGTTTTCCCTGTCCTAAACTATCAGCTGGATATTAGATATCCTTGATGGATCACTGCTCTTAGGGGAGCCAAGAATCAAACTAGGGACCTCCTCCAGATTGATGCTTAAAGGAGACCTTCTTTAAACTGAATGGCTCAACAGCAAGATGAATTAAAAAGACACACTGAAGACCATTAGTTCAAAATGTCAGATCAACTAGACTAAAAAAATAAAGAAACTAAAACAGGGGTTCTTAATCTTTTATGTTCCACAGACCCCTTTGCCTGTCAGGTGAAAACCACAGACCCCTTACCAAGTCCACACTATATTGTGTATTATTTAATAAATATATCACACCCCCACCAAACCCCCGTAAGATTAATGTTTTTTTGAATATTGATTCAAGCTCATGGGCCCCTGCTTAAGATCTCATGACCTAAAACTCTCTGAAAGAAAATAGGTTTTCTGCAAGGGAATAAACACCAGAAAAATATCTGTCATCAGCAGGAACACTGGATGCAAAATAATAGTATTACAATACCATCAAGTGGCTGAGGGAACAGTATTTTCAATGCTGAATTCTGTTCATGTGAAATTGTCAATCAATTGTAAGGACAGAGAACAACTCTGAACTTTATCTCCCAGGTACCTTAGCTTGCAAAGTTCACAGAAGACATTCTCTAAGAAGACAAGAGAATCCTGAGAGAGAAGATACACTCCAGGAAGCATTGGAGCAAACCCAGAAAAGCAGGTTAGGCGCTCTAGATGAGGAGGCTCCAACCCAGGCCCAGGGAGGCCTCACTGCAGATGAAAACAGGAAGAAAGATGGTTTCCAGCACAGAGGTCTTCAGATGGAAATCTCAAAATGCTGGAAGAAATTAAAGATGTGATAATAGTAGATGATGTTAGACAAAAGAAAGGCAACTAGAAATTCCAGTGAAAAAAGGTTGAAGAGAAAAAGAATACGTACATAAAACCTTAGAATAATAGAGAATTTAGGTGGGAACCACAAGATTCTTTTGTATTTTAAGGTATATAGGGCTACAATGATAACTAGGAATGAAACTACCGAAATTACATTTCTACCATGGGAAGAGGGTGGAGAGAGCTGGGAGTGTAAGAAGCTCACTCTTCTCTGTCCAGCAGGTGGTAGCAGGTGAGGTCAGGGGCACTGGAGGGGGAAGCAGAGAGGCAGCAGCTCTTTCTTTTCATTTTAACATCTTCTACAATGTCTTAGTTTTTAGCCATGTGCAGATTTCATTGTGCAAAATGAATTAAATTATGTCACAAGTAACTTAGGGAAGAACCTCTGTTTCAGTGACATAAGTTCTGGGTCTAGTCAGACAACACAGGATGAAAGTGAACATCCTGGCCCTGCCACCCTTCTGCATCCTGAAATAAGAATTAAGGGGGTCATGACATCTGGTGCAGAAGTTTGGTTCTCCCTAGAGAAGACTCAACTGTCCAGCTGGGATCATTCAGGGCAGCAGGGGCACAGCAGTGACATCTGAATGGGGCATCATGAAGTCCATCTCCTGACCATGGAGCAGCTGCCCTCTCTGGAAATAAACTTCCATGGATGATGCCAGTGTGAGGGACATCAGCCATGATCATGAGGTGGCCAGTGTGGGGTCTGCCAGGTCACTGCTGGCAATCAGAAGGCAGAGGCCAGGCCCAGGACAGATGGAAGTCAGGAGGCAGTGTGGAGACCCAAACCCTCCACCAACATCTCAGTGTCCTGCAAAGACAGGAGAGACAAGCAATCACCACCCTTCAGTGGGCAGAGGATCCCTCAGGTTAGTGCCTGGGAAGAGATTCCAGCCACGTTAGGGAATCTGGGTTCCCATTTGGGCTCAGCATTCACAGGCTATGGGACCCAAACATCAGGAGTCATGCTGTGCTCCCCTGTCTTCCTGTGGCATGTGAGATGAGAAGACTAGAGGCTGGGCCTGAGTGGCTGGCCCTAAGGACACTTAAATAATATGGTTGGTGGAAACCTGAAACTCATTAGCAGTTGTGTTTACAATGGCTGCAAATGAAGCACTGGTACTAGACTGAAAAGAGGATTAGCAACCCCTCAAAGTGGAGGCAACAAAGGATAGCGCATTAAAGCAACACCAGGCAGCAAGTAACTAGTAATTTACAGAATTAATAGTCATCATTGTCTCTCAGACTGGGCTCTTAACCTTTGGTTAACCCTTTATAATCAAGGCAGCAAATCCACATTTCAGGTTTTATCACTAGCCCCATTTCACAGGTAGGAAAAGAGGCACAGAGAGATCAGGTGAACCTCCCCAAGGTCACACAGCATGGTGGGCCTGATTCTGAATGTGAACCAGCTGGGAAGCCATGAGATGTTCTGATATGAAAACATTTAAAGGAAAAGGAAGAACAGGCACAACAGGGTCATGGACAGGCCAAGATGGGCCTTGGCCCTGGTTTGGGTTCCAGTCCTGCCCCAGTGAACTGCATGTGCCACCAGCACCCTTGTTCTAGTTCCAGCAGCTTTAAACTCATCAAAGGAGGAACCAAGGGGGCTGGGGCAGTGCTTGGAAACATCTGGGGCAGAGGAGGAACTAAGAAGAGGTTGGTTTAACTAACACAATGACATTTGAAAACACAAAACAGTAGAAATATATGACAGTGACAGCTGCACATTATACTCCTTTCTAAGTCTCCCCTCCTGTTGTCAGAAGGAAGCTTTCCCCACCTGTGGCCATGGGGGCTCTTTCCACCCTCGGGCACAGCTGTCTCTGTTCTCAGCTTCCAAAGACCACACTCTCCCAGCCCTGCTCTCCTACGTTTAGAGCAGAGCAGGGGCTGAACACGTGAGACAGTTCTGCTGGCCATAGAATGACAGTACCTAAGAGCCATTGGCTTTGAGAGGTTGTCTCCAGCAAATTCTGGGTCCAGGGACAATGGTTCCCACAGTCCTTGGTTAGCCTCCAGTGACCATGGAGTGTCAAAGTGACTGAAGGCTAGGAGCTCTAATGACCTGTTTCCTTCCCTTAGTATAGTTAAGTCTTCTGAGTAGGTAAGAGCATCCACTGGTTGGAAGAGGGCATTTCCATTGCTTCAATCCACTATCCTTTTTTGAAAAAAAATTGACTTTATTTTTTCTTTTGGTGTACAGTTCTATGAGTTCCCCCCTGCCCCCGCTTGCTGTTTCCCACTTGCTGTCCATCCATTTGCTGGGTTATCAGTGTCTGTTGCTTGCCTTCTCTTTCTCATTTTTCTCCTCCAGGCTTCACCAAGATTCAATCTTATGGACCTCTGATGTGGGAGAGAGGCACCCTGTCACTTGTGCCACCTCAGTTCTTGGTTTCTCACATGTCTCATCTTGATGCTCCCCCATGTCTCTCTTTTGTTGCATCATCATCTTGCTGCATGGCTCACCATGTGTCTCACCATGTGTCTCATTGCATGGGCCCAGCTCACCCACTCACCTTACTTTTTACCAGAAGGTCCCAGGGACCAAACTCAGGTCCTCCCATATGGTAGACAAATGCCCAACCACTTGAGCCACATCTGCTTCCAATCCAATATCCTTTATTGCTCAGTCTGTCTTCAGTCTTAACCAACAAACCAGAATTATGAATCCTGGACACTCCCAAACCATGACACTGGCTCAACAGGCCCCTCCCTCTGGCCTCACCATGGTCCAATCTCCCACCCAACTCTTTGCCCTGGCTGTATATTAACCTCTAAACACAGAATGGCTGCTACAGCCCCACCTGGCCAATACTCAGCCACACAGGAGCCTTGGCTGCATCTTTCTCACTCCCTGATAAGAAATTGACTCAAGAACACCTGATGCTGACCTCTAGCAACCAGGAAAACCCCTAAACCTACAAATGGTGCACAGCCCATGCCTAACCAGGAGGACACAGGGTGAATGTGAAGCTTGCCGGATGCCAGCTGCCCACCCTGAATCCAAAAGGAGGCTGGACCCTCATGCCAGACACCACAGGCCTGTCCCCAAACTGGGCATGATCTTGGGGGCTGCCTGATGGCCCTGGCAGGCCTTGCTCTGACCCCAGGAGGAGGGATCTTCAGTGTCACCATTAGTTGGCAAACCAGGGGCAGACCTGCTTGACCATCAAGCTTGTCTCCAAACCAGCTGCTCCTGCCCAGGACAAACTGCCCAGGACAAGGGTCTGAATCTACCCTTATCTCTCCAAAGGCAGGTGTGGCAGCATGTTGGGGAGCTGGGGGCAACCTGCCCACACATTCACAAGTTTGCTACAAAGCATCCATCTGTACAAGATGAGAGACACAGGCCCTGCCATGTGGAGCTGACACCAATAGGCAGTCAATGGGAATAGCCCCTGCTGCCCAGGTTCCAGCCCCCAGATGTGCCCAGAGGTCATTTGAAAAGCCCCAGTGTCATGGGCTTGGCAGAGTGACTCCCCTGTGGACAGCACAATCTATCCCCAGTGGGGCACACCTCCATTGCCAGTCTCCCAGGTGTGGCCAAGGCCCCAAGTCCTCTGCCCGTAACCTGGTGATTTTTCTCTCTATGGTGGGAGGACCAGAGCTCAGAAAATAACCAGGTTGGATTGAGGCCTCCTCCTCCTTCAGTGAGGGTTGCCAGCCCCTCCAGCTCTCTCCTGCCCCCTGCATGTTGGCCCCTGATGGGCAGGACCCCTGCCTGCTGGTCTCATACCTCCCCATGGGCTTCTCTCCCTGGTGGTCCCTTGCTTGCTCTCCTTCCCCCTACATGGTAAGTGCTCAGGGCCTGCACACAGGAGATGCTTAAGGTGCATGTATTGAAGCCAGCTGACTGGCAATATTTTGGTCCACATGGCAAAAGAAAGCATCTGCATTTGTAGACTCTGCAATCAGGGTAGGGATGCCCATCAGAAAACTTTCTCCTGTCCTGGGACCATCAGCTCACAGTATAGGAGGAACTCTCAGGGGACATGGGGCAGCCCCTGAAGAAGATACCCCTGGAAGGAGACCCCTAGGGAAAGCAAACTGCTCACGGGAGCATCCTGAAGGAAACACAGATTGGTGGAACTTCCTGGGATGCAGACTGTCCATATGGATCTCCCCAGGGAGGGCCAGGCTAATGGAGAAGTACTCTAGGGGAGGAGTGTCCTGGGGGAGCATCCTGTGAGGGAGTAGTTTGGGGGAAGCATCCTGGGGAGCAGTTTGGGTTGGGAGCTTTCTAGGAGGGCAGCAGCCAGTAGAGTGACAACCTGGGGAGGAGCAGCCCAGGGAGGACACAGCCTGGGGGAAGCAGCTCAACCCTCTGCTCTCATGCTCTGGGCCTTGTTGGGGCTGGTGCCCACACCCAAGGTGAAATCCTGCAGCTTCTGGTGAAGTTCTGACTCTGTAGACCCTCTGGGCAGAGGAAGGAGGGTGATGGGTGCCTGGACAAGGACAGTGAGGAGGAAGGTTATGAGAACATGGAACCCAAGTCTGCTGCCCCCTCTCTACTCCACCTCCCTGTCCTCCATATGGTGAGAAGGTGTGACCAGATACCTCCCATAGACTCAGAGGTGCACAGGCAGAGGTCCTGGCCACCTGAAGACCCCAGGGGAGGGCCACAGGTCTAGGGCACAACAGGGCTCCTTACCCCCATGTGGTCCACTCATGAGCCTGGCTCCTTCATGGGGTCCCAGGCCCTGCCCACCCCACACACACAAGCTTGACACTCAGCTCTTTTCTGTGGAAGAATTGTTGTGTGTGTGGGCAAAGCATCAGCTGTCAATTATTCATCCACTGCTCCCCTGGTAGCCCCTGAGGGTGGAGCCAGAAAAGGCAGTACCATGAAGGGGTGGGACCCAGATTGGAGGAACCTGGAATGGGCAGGACACATAGTAGGTAGAACCCAGCCTGGGCAGGAGACTGAGTGGGTGGGACCCCAAGTGAACAGTACCAGTGTGGGTGGATCCCAACTAGGGCAGGACCCTGAATGGGTAGGACCCAGATTGCAAGGAACCTGGAGTGGCAGGACCTGGATTGGCAGGGACCCAGAGTGGGGGTACCTGGAGTAAGGGGACACTGAGTGGGGGAAATGGAATATGTATCATGGAGTGGGCTACCTACTCAGCCCAGTCAATGGCTCCTGGGATTCTTAAGCTCTGGGCAAAGCTGTGCCCTAGGGCTGAACTCCCTGTCACTCTCAGGACTAGTCCCCTGAGGTGATGGCCTCCACCAGCCCCTTCCCTCACCTGATGCCTGCTGGGAGCAGCCCCTGCACACCTGCCACCCTCTGGGGGTCTCAGGATCACTCCACTCCAGAGCATTCTCTCTTCCATGGTCACCTCAACTCTTCCCCTCCTCCCCTCCCTGCTGGCTCCCAGTTCCCTGGGACTCTGGCTAGGGCCTCCTCCTGTGGCCACTCCTGCCATGCAAATGGCTTTTGGTGGTTCATCCCACACAGGTTCCCCAGCCTTGTCCTGAACCCTCCTTGTCTGGGACTGGTGGGTAGCCCTGGGAAGCAGCCTTCATGGCCAGTGACTGCAGCCCCCACCCTCACACCAGCCCCACTCCTTGGACACCCCCTCTTGGTGGGCTCCCTTGCATGCAAGCATCGGAGCCCCTGGGACATCAATGTCATCATGCTCAATGACTGTCCCCATTCCCCACTCTGCACAGCACTTGGCCTGGGGGAGTCCATCCCCCACCACACTGACCACTGTGCCCTGTTCCCTCATCACAACCCCAAGCTGGTCACAATCACCCATGCCCCCACTCTCATGGACAGCTTGGTGAGGAGCACCATGTCAGGAACCTCCTGCTGTTCCTCCAGGACAGGAGGGCAAACTAGTCCTGCATGTCAAACCTGGCCCACATTCTGTTTTCCCATGGCCCAAGAGCAAAGATGCTCTTACACTTTTTAAGGATTCTAAACCAACCCCACACACAGACCCTAGGTGACCCCCGCTCTACTCACTACCTAGACAGTTGCTGACTCCCCTCCAGGATGCCAAGCCCCTCCCACACACCTGGCAGCACCCCCCACCATGCCAGCCCAAGGCAACACTGTCCCTGACCAACGCTCCTCAGCCCCCAATCACTCTGCTCTGTGGGCCATGTGTTTGCAGCCAGACCTCTACTGACAGAGCAGGTGACAAGTGTTGCCCAGCAAGGGCACAGGGTGGGTGCTGGAGAAATGCTGGCTAAGGGGGCACTTGTGGATATATTCTGACTGTTTCCTGTTCCCAACACATCAGGTTTTCCTGCCCCACTTCTGTCATTTCAGCCCTTGGATCATGGGAGAGTCCCATGGGGTAAACAAAAACCCATGCCCAGAGAACCTGCAGTGGAACCTCTGCATGAGGGTCAGCATTGCCATGCCCAGCCTCTTCCTGTCCAGCTCATAGTGGATGACATTCCAGAGCTGCACCAGCTCCTGGCTGCCTTCTGGCAGAGCCCAGGAGCCCTGCTGAGGAGAGCATGTTGAGCCCTGGCTGCCTTCATCCTCCTGGAGTGCATGAGAACTGGAACCAATGATCCTGACCTCCAGGAAGGAGCCAAGCATGGGTCAGAGGCCTGAAGGCTGGGGCTCTGGGGTGAATCCTACTTCTGCTGTCTACAAAAGCCCCTGAGTGGCCAAGTGATGAAAGGAGAAAATGGCCAGGGTGTGACCCCTACCACCCATTACCAGTATGGCCCTGTGGGACCTGGGTTACCACATGAGGCTGTGGGATATACTCACATCACACCTGACAGGGCCATACTCCTTGTACTCCCATGAGTTGAGCACAGCTCTGAGCCTCATCCTACCAGGTGAGGAACACAGTCAAGGAGAAGGCAAAGGATGGACCTCAGGCCACATGCCCAGAGAGAGGAGCAGTACAGCCCATGGAGGTGTGGCCCACATCTGCTCTGAAGGACCTTAACCTCCCCAGTAATGCTGGCATCAGGCTCTGCACTGGGCTCAGCAGGAGGAGGGACACCTTCTGTGGCACAATGCCCCACTCACCATGAAATGACTTACTTCCACTTACTGGACTTT
>JAQZBX010047737.1:0-20397 GCA_029593785.1 Cabassous unicinctus
GAAAGTTGATTTGTAATTTGACAAATAATAAACTTCTATTTATTTAATGTTTTATATCATGGACACCTGTTTCTTCTGTATTATTTTATATCATGTGATCTCTTTTATTGTATTCCCTGCAATCAATATTGAAGGCTGAATCTGCTGCCTGGATTTCACATCAGTAAAATATTTAATTCAGGTATTTCTATATATATACAATTATAGCAAGTTCTGGACTGATGAAGGTATACTGCAGTCACTGCCAGATGAAACCAAGTGTTTGATTTATATGATTTTGGTGAAAAATAATCACTCATAGCAAAGGCTGTGTACCAGTTACCAGGTTTTTTGTTCTTTGGCTCCGGAAAGGAGTCCCATCCTGAACTGGAGACACTCTCTGACTGGTTTACAATAATCCACATTTGATCCCCGGTATGCTCCTTTTTCCTGCACATTGTCAATTACAAATTAAGTGAGGTTGTAATCAACAACACCATCATGATTCTTCAACTTTGATGGTCTCAACAAATTCCATGATTATCCAGTGAGGTAAGGCTGTCTCTTTAAAAATTATTTTCAAAGTTAAGGACATTTTCAGGAAATTTCTCTCAGTACTTCCTACAATAATAGTTCACCTTGATAGATCATAAAACCGATGTGGTGTTTTCCACATTTCCTACTATATCTTTTTAAACAATTGAAGCCAGGTAGTAGGCCACAATTGCAGGTGTTTATGTAGACTTACTGGGTACTTTGTGAGGTAGAGTAAGTTGAATGCCTCACTGGTCACCTGATTCCTGGGCCATCACTACAAAAGGCAAACCAGAGAGGCATTTTGGAATTAGTGATTTCTCTGAGCTATTGGTCATTTTTTGAAAATAATTGTTTATGTATTTATTTTCACTTCTCTTTCTTTTGGAAGGCTGTGAATTCATTTTCATTTTGTAATTTATTAAGACACAGTTTCAGAATCTGATGTTATACATGTCAGAACTGTAATTTTCTTGGAAACATATTTCACTCATGCAGTCTTATAAAATTTCCCTGATTTGATTGCACCATAATCTGAGATTTAAAAATCCTCAGCTTGCCATTTCCTTTTGGAAGTCTCCACCTCACTCCACATTCCTTGAATTACGATTCCCAGCAAAATCATTTATCACATAAACCAGTCAGTTTGTCAAAATCTTTCCTAGACAAAGCCTTTAGAGATTAATGCAAACAATATATTCAGAATAATCTTTCCAAACTATACATATACAATCGTGTACATTTCTGCGGTGGAAATAGTGTCATTGGTATTCTCACTCCCAACATCTTGATATACAAATTCCCAGATTCATATTCTGCAAGACTGTGCTTTGGCAATCAGTTCTCTTACAAAACAGTTTTCATGTATGGCTTCTTTTCAAGCAGAAATCTCTTTCCAAATAGAAGTTTTTAATAATTTTGACAATAGTCGATTGTTCATTTGGGGTATAAACAATGGACTAAAGCAGACTTATTATTATTCTATTATACACTCATTACCGTTATAGAAGTGGAAGAATTTTTATCATTGATATAAAGGCAGTGACCACCAGAGGTTGTGAGGGGAGGGAAAGAGAAGAATTAGAGTAATATGGTGACATTTTAGGGACATTGGATTTCTCCTGCATTGCATTGTAATGACAGATACAGGCCATTATAATTTTGTCATAACTATAAAATTGGGAAAGACAGTGTAATCTAAAATCTAAATAAAAGTCCATGTTTAGTACCAGTGCTTCAATATGTGTTCATCAATTATAATAAATGTATCACACTAATGAATGATGTTGTTGATGTGGGAAAGTATGGAAAGTGAGAGGGTAGAGCATATGGGAATCCTCTATATTTTTATGTAACATTTATATAATCTAAAGCTTCTTTAAAAAAAAAAACCTTTTTAAATTAAAAAAGAATTTTGAGAAATAACTTAAGCATGCATACTCATCTTATTGAAGAAGCTAGATTTATGTGTTTGAAGCAATTGGAAGTACAGAAAACCCTGAAAAAAAGGCAGGCTTAGAAAGTTGATACTTCTGTTACCATCAGGAACATTGTGTCATCAAGAAGACACCACAAAATTTTTTGGCTCCACTAATATGCCTCCTTTCTGCAATCAGGTGGTAGGAGGCTCAGGCCTATAAGGATTGGTTAAATAGACACTACACCTGCTAGTTCCCCATCCTCTGGAGGACAGGAACACAAGCCAGAAAAAGGTAGAAAGGGCTGCCAAGAGCCTTGTACCACCCCCACCTCACACCAGTAGTGTAGACTGGATGGTGGATGTAAAACATACTTATATTTTGAATATAATTAAGGAGAGAGGGTGATTGTATTTCTTTCAAAATTCCCTAAGAACATTCTCTGTTGCCTTTCTAAATACCTTTCTGATGCATTAATTCATATGCTGAGATTTGCAGTGTGGCTCAATTGATAGAGCTCCCGTTTTCCATATGGGAGTCGCCGGGTTAGCTTCCCGGGGCCTCCTTGTGAGGGCAGGCTGGCCAGCGCGGCGCGGTGGGCTGATGCAGCAAGACCTCACAGCAGGGGGGAGATAAGCAGACACAGAAAAAACACAGCAAATGGACACAGCAAATGCAAGCATCAAGGGGGGATAAATAATTAAATAAATAAATCTTTAAAAAAGATTTTTTTAAGCACATGTCATGAGTGAGTGATGGAGAGCTTTTCAACTCTGCTATATCCTCCTAGAATTTACCTACTTACGTAGATTTTTATTTCCTTCCCAATTACTGCGTTTTCTATTTTTCTCTCAAAGAAAAAGAGTATTTTTGGTTTTGTCAGTAAATTTTACTCTTCTCAAGTACCCTACAATCTGTGGAAACAATAATGATTCACGCCAAACTGAGTGTAGAAATTTTTTCTGATGGAAAATAAATTTACTCTTTAAGAAACTATAAATAGCTCCAAGAAAAATGAAATCACATTGTCAGCTATCATTGACTCTTAAGTGCAAATTAGGTTTTTTTTTTGTTTTTTTTAAAGATAAAACTTGAAGAGTTACCCTAAAATTTAGAATTCAGCTAAGGAAACGTTTATAAATTGAGTGAGGGTTAAAGACTAGGTTACAGAGGGAAATACTAGCATTTTTCTTGAAGAAGTAGAAGACTTGATGGCTGCCTGTAAATAATGAAATACATGTTACATAGAAGGAGAAAAAGAGTCGTTTTGAGTGAGCTCTGTTCTATTCAATTGTATTATGTTGTTTAAATAGAATAATGATTTTGGGACCCAGCCATGAGAAATTTAGAAAAGATGAACACTGTCAATTGAAGATTAACTGCCCAGAGTGGGGGAAGTGACAATAAACACCCTCAGTTCCAGGGAACATCATTTAAACTATGACACAGTAGAAAACAGTAACAGAGGATTTGCTTCATACAATGCACCATAATAATGTAGGCAGTGTCAATGTGAGTTTATGTCACATATAGGAGCAATAATTTCTTCCTACACTGCCAAAAGCTGAGTTTCCAAGAGAAGTAAATGCTAGAGTAAGGGTATTAGATGAGAAAGTCCTGGATTTCATCTCCTAGTGTCTTTCCCCAATGACACCATTCTCATTTCCCCTCGCTGCCAGATCACCCTTCTCAGAATATTTGGAAGCACACACATAGCTCTGAGAGACATCATCCCAAATGTGGTTACATATGTGTTTCATCTCCTGGAGTTTCCAGAAGGAAATTTTGCATTTATTTATTATCCAATGAGGAAACCACTAGTGGAACAAAAAATTACTGGAATGAACCACAGAAGTTTTCTTTTGCTGTGGGAAGAAAATATCATGGGAGGGAATTCTTTAATTGTAAAAAATGCAAGGGGTCTCCAGCTGGTGGTAGAGTCCTGAGCCTCCAGCTCCTGGGGATTTCCTTTTTATTGTAGTATGCATTACGTGTCCTCTTTTGATTGCACAAGGAAAATAATAAGGGCAGCAAAAATGATAATTTTTTTTTTGTTTTGGGGACTATGAGCTCTGAAAAAATACATGTTGATCATGAAAACCTGACTGCCCATTTCTGTCACACTTCCCGGCCCTGTCTTCTCTTTCTTATCCCAAAATCTTTGCTGTGCTCCAGGAACAAGGACAGTGGATGCTGCCACATTTCTCCTGTGCACCCCCCCCAGCACCTTGGCATCTGTACCTTCCCAGGGATCTTCAGGGCTGCTGCTGATCTCCTCAGACAGGGATGTGTATCCTGGGTGGCAGCGACAGGGGTGTCATTGACACACGTGGAATGCTCTTAGCACCATGAGGCAGAGGGCACTGTGGGGAAAACCCATTGATTGGAGGATGCCCACTGTCCCCTGGGGAACAGAGAGTAGAGTGTAGAGGGCATGGATGCTGTTAGAAGTTCAGGGAACTCTCTAGGTGTTTGGGTTGGAAAGGACAGTTTCTCTTTTTCCCAGAGGAAGGGTTTCCCTGGGCCTCAGTGCCAGAATCAGCCCCTTGTCCCCACCTCTTTCGGCAGCCAGGATTCACTCCCCTGCTTAAGTGACTAATGGGGTTTGCTGCACAAACTCACCTGCAGGCTTCTGGGCTGTAGCTCCCAATGGCAATAGCAGCAGCACAGAGAGCCCTGGAGCAGAAAAACTGACACATGAAATAGGAGACTCAAGCTCCAACTTCAACTGCTCTTATTTTCATAAAAACCAGGAAACAAATGGCAACCAAGGAGGCCAACATATAAGGACCACTTATAGGTTCCAGGTATTATCCTAAGCATGGAGGAAAATAAAGACTAATCAGAATCAAGCTGACCTGGCTGATATCAGTTTTCAACAATGATGTCATTATCCTTCATATCACTCCATGACCCACACAAAGCCTGTAGACTACATGACAAAGTTTTGACATTTTTCTCAGCACATGCAAGTTTTGAGAGAGTGTGGTTACCTGATCTCCTAGCAAACATAGGATAGGTGGTAAAGGGAGAAATCCCTATTAAGTCCCCAAGTTTGCCCTAGAAATCAATTTCACTAACTCCTCCTTTAAGAACATAATGTAAGTTTAATAACATCCATCTTAAAATGTCTTCCCTGATCTCCACTGTAGATACAATGGGAAAATGAGCTAGGAATCAATCCAAGGAAAGGTAAGGGACATAATCAAGATAAATAGTGCCCAGGTAGCTCTCATTGTCTATAGCCATTCTCATATTGCTTCCTACCTGACAGAAACCTTCAAGTCCAGTTCTCCAGGCACAGACACCTGCAAGCCCAGCCATGGAGGTCTTATGATCATGGTGAGAGACTCCAGAAGACTTCCTGCTTTAAATACGGCTGGCTTCCTTGATGAACTGACTTTGGAAACTGCTTGACTGATGTTCACTTCCCCAAATCTAACTGATAAAAAACTTCTCAGAACTCATAGCTCTGGTGTTAAGTCTTTGGGTGACAAAATAGTCCTGGGACTATGAGCAGACTTATCTATTTACTATCTATTAATGCACCTGTTTATTTAAAACCACTAAACTTTTTATTATTATTTTAAAAGAAGCTTTAGATTACATAAATGTTACATCAAAAATATAGGGAATTCCTATATACCTCACCCCTCCTCCTTCCACACATTTCTCCATTAGCAACAAGTTTCATTAGTGTGGTACATTTTTTGCACTCGATAAATATAAATTCAAGCATTGCTATTAACCAAAGCCTATAGTTTACATTATGGTAGACACTTTACTTCACACAATTTTATAGGCTTTGAAAAAATGTATAATGGCCCATATATGTCATTGCAATGTCTTGCAGAACAATTCCAATGTTCCCATAATGCCCCATGTTAAACCTATTCTTCCCTCTCCCTCCCCTCAGAGTCTCTGTTTACCACTGCCTTAATATCACTGTTACAAGTTCTTCCATTACTAGAATAACAGAAAGTCTACTTTGGTCCATAACTTGAGGATTTTGGCAGAGATGCCCACTCTGCTTTTATGTTGAAAAGGGTCTTAGATCCCATGGGGCAGATGGATGGAACTGTCTTTACAGTTGTAGAAACTCTTTGTTTTTAGGGGATGGGCATTGTCCATGATCATCCATATATATATTAAAGAAGCTTTAGATTGAACAAATGTTATATAAAAAATACAGGGGAGGGAGCATATGTGGTTCAAGTGGTTGAGTGCCTGCCTCCCACATGGGAGGTCCCGGGTTCAGTGACTGTGACCTCCTGAAAAAACAAAGACAAACAACAAGCAAAACTAATGAAGAAAAAAAAAAGAAAAACAACTCGGGGAAGCTAATGTGTCTTATTGGTTGAGTACCAGCTTCCTAAATATGAGGTTCTGGGTTCAATCCCCTGCCATGGAACCTCAAAAAAACACAAAATACAGGGGAATCCCATATACCCCACCCCATCTCCCTTCCCCCTACTCCTCTCACATTTTCCCACATTAACAACATTCTTCATTATTGTGGTACATTTGTTACAATTGATGAACACAGTTCGCAGCATTACCACTAAGCATGGATTAAAGTTTACATTGTAGTTTACAGTCCCTCCAGCACAATTTTGTAAATTATGACAAGATATACAATGTTCTATGTCTTTGCAGTGTCATTTAGGACCATTCCCAAGACTGGAAAATGCTCCCATATTTACATCTATATTTCCCTCTCCCTCCCCTCAGAACCTCCATTGCCCACTGTCTCCATATCAATGGCAAAAGTTCTTCCATTACTAGAATCACCATAAGTCTTTAGTAGAATAACAGTAAGTCTACTCTAGTCCATTATTCATTCCTCAATCCTGAGGATTCTGGGACAGTGATGACCACTCTGCCTCCAATTGAGAGGGTGCTTAGATCCCATAGAGCATATTAGTGGGATTCTCTTGCATGCACTTGCAGACTCTCTCTCTTCCTTTGGATGGTCATTGTCTATCATTATCTCCTTGTCAGTAGTCCTGGGTGAGCCCGATGAACTAGAGGGCAGTTGGTGCAACTCTGTTGAGATTCCAGGCTTAACTCACACAAGAGCAGCCCAAAGATTTACATTGATACACCTATCAACTCTAGTATTAGCTACAGGTTCAAATAAAAGAGGCAGAAAAGCCATGTATAGAGAAACCACAACTGAGTCCAACTCTGCCACATTGGGGTGCATAAATTCCAAAGTAGGGACAACTGGCAGGGTGCCAATCTCTTGAGCTGTCTGCCCTGCCTATAGTGTGTGGATGGCTCCAGAGCCCTCAGGAGCCATGCTATTTGAGGCAATATTTACTCTGGCAATCAATGAAATCCTGCTGAGACATGCATAAGCATAACCTCTGGGATGACATCCCGCCTCATTTTGAGGACTCTTAGCCATATAAAATCATTTGTCTTTACCCTCTACCATTTTTGGTCAAGGTCTTTTTCCAGTTGAATTGATAGTTGGCACTTGGTAGTAATTCCTTAGTGCCAGGGAGGTTCATCCCTGGGAATCATGTCCCATGTTGGGGGAAAGGAAGTGTATTTCTATGCTGAACTTGTTTTGAGCAACAAGGACACTTTCAGGAGCTAACTCTTAGTCACCCTATAATATTAGTCTAAGTTTCTTTCAAAAGTAAGTATAAGTACAGTCATCAATATCAAGGGTCCATCAATGTTCCCTTCCCCTTCATTAGTCACTGTCCCTGTACTCTGGGGAATTTTGCTGTCCCATTAGAGAATGTGGTAGAGCTCCCCAGGATGGGAATTGTATATTATTTTGGTTGTTGTGGGAAACCTCACCAACTGTGACATTGCCCCACAAACACTTGAACACATTCATAAGCCTTATAGGTATGCCCCAGTGAACCTCCTCCCATACATCCCCTATCACTGATACCCCACATCAATCATCCTCCATTGCCACAATTCTAACCCTTCTGTGATCCAAAACTTCTTCAAAAAAGAAGCCAACAAAACAACCAAATGCAATTAATAAGAAAATGAAAAAATAATGATAGTTTAAAAACTAACAAATAAAATACAAACAGTTTTAAAATTTGGAACAATAAAAAATAATGAAATAATATAAAATTTTAGAAAAGTTCAATGAACTGTCCAATCCACCCTCCCCACTCTACCCCTCTGGCCATCAGCCATATGGGATTGAAGTCCCCTCTCAATTAGAGGTGGAGTGGATGTCACCTTCCCAGAATCCTCAGGATTGGTGAATAAAATATGGAGTAGAGTAGACTTACTGGTGTTCTACTGTAGACATATTGTGATTCTATCAATGGAAGAAATTATATCATTGATGTGTAGACAGTGGCCACTGGAGGTACTGAAGTCAAGGAGAGGGAAAAAAGAAGTGTATTGTGGGGGCATTTTCAGGACTTGGAATTGACCTGGATGACATTGCAGTGACAGATCCAGGCTGTTATATATCCTTCCATAGCCAACAGAATTGAGTGGCAGAGAGTGTAATCTACAATGTAAACTATAGTCCATGCTTAGTGACAATGCTCCAAAATGTGTTCATCAATTGCAATGAATGTACCACACTAATGAAAGATGTTAATGTGGGGAAAAGCAAGAGGTCTGGTCAGTGGGGCATATGGGATTCCCTTATATCTTTTTTTTTTTTGTAACAATTTATCTAATCTAAGAATCTTTTAAAAATAAATAAAAGTATATTAAAATTTATTTTAAAAGTTAAAAAATTGATGTTATGTCTTTAATCACTGTAAGATATGTTGTCTTGTGTGTACAGTGACTTCTTTCCCCATTTATTCCCACAGTGTCTTATTTTTTTCATTTTGTCTTCAAAGGTTTAGGTTACAGAAAGCTCACATAGAAAATAGAGGGGAATCCCATCTACCCATCATCCTCCCCGATTCCACCTTTTCCCTACTAATAACATTATACATATGGATGGGATATTTATTACAATTGATGTACAAATATTGAAACACGGCTACTAACCATGGTCAATGATTTACATTATGGCTTACATTTGGACCATACACTTTTATAAATTTGGTTAAAGTTTAACATGGCCTGTATCCATCATTGCAATATTTTGTAGAACAATTCCATTGCCCCCAAAATGCCACATGTTCCATCTATTCTATTCCTCCCTCCTCCTCCCCTCAGGACCCACAGCAGCCACCAAGCTTCACTCCTTGAAGAACAAGATTCACAGTTACTTACAACATCACTGAGGGCTTGATATCCTGGCCTGTCCTCCTCTAATAGGCACTGCCTGTGCTCTCATAAGACTCCCATCCCTTTTTTGAGAACATTGCAGGACAGTCCAGGATGGTAGTCCAACACCTTCCCGCTCATTTTGTGGGTCTCCTCACACTGCGCACACTGACACCCACTCCACACACTATGACAAGATGGACAATCACACTCCCTGGAATCCTGCCTGAGGTGCACACTGTCCTGAATGCCACCCACATCCAACACCGTAAACAAGTATCCCTCCAATGCTATATTTGCCAAAAGAACATTCCCAACATTGTGGTTCCAACTACATACCTGCAAATCCTCAGAATTCACCTGCTCCCTCCCCCAACCCTTCCCCCAGTTCCATGGACAGTCCAACCCACACTTCATACTCCCATTCTCAAATCTGCACTACCCAACCCAATAGCATCATTGTACTACTGTCATGCCCATCCACTGCACAACTACACCTTTCCACATTCTCAAAGATTCTACTCATATGTGGATTGGCTCACAACCATATCCATTTCTGTCTGCTGAAAACCTATCTCCCATACTCTAATTCTGTGAGTCTCCTCAATTTCCTTAATTCATATCAGTGATGTCATGTAATATTTGTCCTTGTTCCAGATCTTAGAGGGAAAGTTTTAGCAATTCACCATTGAATATGATGTTAGCAGTGGTTTTTTGCCCTTTATCATGTTGAGGACATTTCCTTCTATTGCTTTCTTTTGAACTGTTGTTTATCAGGAAAGGGTGCTGTATATTGCTGAATGCTCTTTCTGAAACTATAGAGATGATCATATGATTTTTTTCTTTCAATCTGTTTATGTGGTGTATTACGTTGATTGATTTTCCTGAAAAAAACAAAACAAAAAACCATCATTGCATAACAGATATGAAACCCACTTGGTCATGGTGTATAATTCATTTGATATGTTGTTGAATATGATTAGCAAGTATTTTATTGAGGAATTTAGCTTCAGGATTCATTAGAGAGATTGGTCTATAGCTTTACTTTCTTGTGGCATCTTTGTCTTGGTATTAAGGTGATGCTGGCATCATAGAATGAGTTAGGCAATGATCCCTCCACTTATATTATTTGGAGGAGTTTATGTAGGATTGGTGTTAGTTCTTTCCAGAATGTTTTGTAGAGTTCAACTGAGAAACCATCTGGTACTGGGGTCTTGGTAGTTGGGAAGTTTTTGATGACTAATTCTATCTTGTTGCTTGTGATTGGTCCGTTGAGTTCATCAATTTCTTCTTTTGTCAAAGTAGGCTGCTTGTGCATTTCTAGGAAACTGTCCATTTCCTCTAAATTATCCATCTAGTCGGCATACAATTTTTCAAAGTATCCTCTTATGATACTCTTTTTTTAATTTTTTTATTGTGGGTAAAAATCAAATTTTTCACAATACAAACTAACATTTGTAAAATGATACATAAATATATATGTGCATATGTACATTTGCTTACATAAATATTATTTTTTTCATATATATTTTAAAAGCTGCTTAGATTACATGAATGTTACACAAAAATTACAGGGATTCCCATGATCTCCACCTCCCATACCTCCCATAACATCTCACATAAACATCTTTCATTAGTGTGGCACATCCCATGCAATGGATATACACATCCTGGGGCTCTGCCACTAAGCATAGACCACAGTTCACATCGTAGACCACACTCTCTCCCACACAGTTCTGCATGGTATATACTGATGTAAAATCACCTATGTCCGTTGCCACAATGTCAATCAGGACAACTCCCAATTCCTGAAAAAGCCCCTGTATTACAACTGCACTTCCCCTCCCAATACCAAAAGCACCTATTGGCCACTTCCTCCACCCCACTATTATAATTTCTTCCATTGCTTGAATCACAATATGTCTACAACAGAATACCATTAAGTCCACTCTGGTCCATACCTCTTCCCCCAATCCTGAGGGGACTGGAATGGTGATGTCCACTCCACCTCCAAGTGAGAGTAGGCTCTTATCCCATGGATATGGTGGATGGGATTATCCTGCCTTCAGCTGCAGGCTCTCTCCATTCCCTGGGATGGCCATTGTCCATAATAGTCTCCTCACCAGGTGACTTGGGTGAGTCCATTGAGCTGTAGAGTAGGAGTTGCAGATCCACCGAGAATCCAGGCACAGCTTGCACCAAAGGCAGGCCAGAGGCTCCAGTCTCTGGAAGTAGACCTACAAACTCCAGCCTCACATATTGGTTTGAATAGAAGGGACTGATGGAGAATGTGCAGGGAGGACTTATTTGAGTCCAACTCTGTCACTCTCAGGAGCACAGATTCCAAAGTAGAGCCCACTGATAAGGAGAAAATCTCTGGGGCTATGCCCCCTTATATAGGACCTGGGCATCTTCAGAGACCTCAGGAGCCCCTCTGTGTGGGGTGATATCCACTTTGGTGTTCTATGAGATCCTACTGAGGTGTGCATAAGCATTACCTCTGGGTGACCTCCCGGCTCTCTTTAAAGTCTCTTAGCCACATGAACTAATTTGTCTTTACCTTTTCCCCCTTTTATTCAAGGTTTTTTTTCCAGTTGTGTTTCCAGTTGGCACTTGGTATTAATCCCTCATTGCCAGGGAGGCTCATCCCTGGGAGTCATGTCCCACATTGAGGGGAAGGTAATGCATGCATATGATACTCTTTAACCCTGTGTCATCAGTGGTGATATCCCCTTCCTTGATTCTTATTTTATGTATTTGTATCTTCTCTCTTTTTTTCTTTGTTAGTCTAGCTAAGGGTTTGTCAACTTTATTAATCTTCTCAAAGAACTAGGTTTTGGTTTTGTTTATTTTTCTAGTGCCTTCTTATTTTCAAGTTCCTCTAGTTCTGCTGTAATCTTTATTTCCTTCTTTCTGCTATCTTTGCCGTAAGTTTGTTGTTCTTTTTCTAATTCCTCCAGGTGTGAAGTTAGGTCTTTGATTTTAGCTCTTTCTTCTTTTTTAATATACACATTTATGGCTATGAATTTTTGTCTCAGAATAGCTTATGCTGCATGCCATAAGTTTTGATATGTTGAATTGTCATTTTTTTTTTTCATTTCAAGGTAGTTATTGATCTTTTGCAATTTCCTCCTTGGCCCACTGATTGTCTAAGAGTGTGTTGTTTAACTTCCTTATCTTTGTTTCTAATCTGGTTCTCTGCCCCTTACTGATTTCCAGCTTCATTCCATTGTGGTCAGAGAGATTACTGTGTATAATTTCAATCTTTCTGAATTCATTGAGAGTTGTTCTGTGGCCTTCCATGTCGTCTATATTGGAGAATTATCCATGTGCACTTGAGAAGAATGTATATTCCACTGTATTGGGTGTAATATTCTGTATATGTCTATTAGGTCCATTTCCTCTAATGTATTATTCATAGTCTTGCTTTATTTATTAATTCTCTGCCAGGATGTCCTGTCTAATAGTGATAATGGTGTAGTAAAATTCCCCACTATAATTGTAGGGGCATCTATTTCTACACTTAATTTTTTCAATGTTTGCCTCATGTATTTTGAGACACCCTGTTAGACACATAAATGTTTATGATTGTTCTTTCCTCTTTATAGGTTACCCATTTTATTAATATATAGTGGCCTTATTTGTCCCTTAGAATAGTTTTGCATTTAAAGTCTATTTTGTCCAATATTAGTATAGCTACTCCCTCCCTTTTTTAGTTATTGTTCACATGTAATATTGTTTTCCAACCATTCACTTCCAACCTCCTTGTGTCTCTTGGTCTAAGCTGTGTTTCTTGTAGATAGTATATAGATGGGTCATATTTCCTTTTCCATTCTGCCAATCTGTGTCTCTTGATTGGAGAGTTTAATCCATTAACATTCAATGTTATTACTGTCAAGAAACTACTTACTTTAGCTGTATTCTCTTTCAGTTTATGAATATCATATGTTCTTTTTAATTCTGTTTTTATTTTTTTAGTTATTCTTACATTCTCCTCCAACTCTCTCTCTCCTATTTATTCCTTTCAATCTACAGAACTCACTTTTGTGTTTCTTGAATGGCAGGTTTCTTATTGAAAAGCTCTCTTAATTTCCATTTGTCTGTGAATATTTTGAACTCTCCCTCATTTTTTAAAATTTTTCTTCTTTGTTTTATTAATATATATTTTGCTGAATTTTTTTGTTCATTTAATAATTGAAAATACATACAATTCAAAACTAAAAACTAAACACAGATGAATAAATATATACATTTCACAATTAAATGTAATGGATACACATAAAAACTTTTTTGAATCAAACAATATGTTACACAATATACTTGGTTCATAGTAATGCATCCATACAGTATTTATCCTTTTGTGTCTGGCTTACTTCACACAACATAATGTCATCCAGGTTCATCCATGTTGTCATATGCTTTAAAACTTCATTTCTTCTTACGGCTGCACAATATTCCATCGTGTGAATACACCACAGTTTATTCATTCATCTGTTGATGGACACATGGGTGTTTCCAACTTTTGGCAATGGTGAATAATGTTGCTATGAACATCGGTGTGCAGATGTCTGTTCCTGTCACCACTCTCAGTTCTTCTGGGTATATACCCAGTAGTGGTAATGCCTGGTCACTTGGCAAGTCTGTATTCAACTTCTTCAGGAACTGCCAAACAGTCCTCCATAGTGGCTTTACCCTTGTACATTCCCACCAACAGTGAAGAAGTGTTCCTACCTCTTGACATCTTCTCTAACATTGGTAGTTTTCTGTCTTTTTAATAGTGGCCATTCTGATAGGTGTGAAATGATATCTCAATGTAGTTTTGATTTGCATTTCCCTAATCATGAGTGATGTTGAGCCTTTCTTCATGTGTGTTTTTTTTGTTTGTTTGTTTGTTTGTTTCTTTGTTTGCCATTTGTATTTCTTCTTTGGAGAAATGTCTATTCAAGTCTTTTGTCCATTTTTAAATTAGGTCATTTGACTTTTTATTGTTGAGTTCTAACATCTCTTTATATATCCTGCATATTAAACCCTTATAAAATATGTGATTTCTAAATATTTTTTCCCATTGAGTTCACTGCCTTTTCACCCTTTTGACAAAGTCCTGTGAAGTGCAAAAGCGTTTAATTTTGAGGAGGTCCCATTTATCTATTTTTTCATTTTTTGCACATGCTTTGGGTGTAAGGTCCAAGAAACCACCACCTACTACAAAGTCTTCAAGATGTTTCCCTACATTTTCTTCGAGTAGTTTTATATTCTTGGCTTTTATATTTATATCTTTGATCCATTTTGAGTTGATTCTTGTATAGGGGGTGAGATAGGGGCACTCTTTCATTCTTTGGTTATAGATATCCAGTTCTCCCAACACCATTTGTTGAAGACACAGTTTTTTTCTCATTAGTCTGGGCTTGGTATGTTTGTAAAAACCAGGTTACTGTATTGATGAGGGCTTATTTCTGGATTCTCAATTCTATTCCACTGATTGATGTGTCTATCTTTATGCCAGTACCATGCTGTTTTCACCACTGTAGCTTTGTAATATGTTTCAAGGTCAAGCAGTGAAAGTCCTGCCACCTTGTTCTTCTTTTTTAGAATGGTTTGGCTATTCGGGTGCACTTACTCTTCCAGATGAATTTGGTAATTTCCTTCGCTAATTCTGTAAAGTAAGCTATTGGGATTTTGATAGGTATTGCTTTGAATCTATAATTCAGTTTGGGTAAGGTCGACATCTTCACGAAATTTATTCTTCCAATCCATGAACACAGAATGTCTCCATTTGTTTGGTTTAAAATTTCTTTTAGAATTGCTTTGTAGTTTTCTGCATATAGGTCCTGTACTTCTTTGGTTAAGTTAATTCCTAGATATTTGAGTCATTCTTTTGCTATTGAAAATGGAATTTTGCCCTTGATTTCCTCCTCAGGTTGTTCAGTACTAGTGTACAAAAACATTACTGATTTTTGCATGTTGATCTTTTATCCTGTCACTTTGCTGAACTCCTTTATTAATTCAAGTAGCTTTGTCATGGATACTTCAGGATTTTATAAGTACAGGATCATATCATCAGCAAACTGAGAGTTTTACTTCCTCTTTTCCTATTCAGATGCCTTTAACTTTTGTTTTCTAGTCTAATTGCCCTAGCTAGAACTTCTAGTACTATGTTGAACAACAATGGCGACAGTGGGCATCCTTGTCTTGTTCCCAATCTTAGAGGGAAAGCTTTGAACCTTCCCTATTGAGTATGATGTTGGCTGTGGGTTTTTCATATATGCCTTTTATCATATTGACGAATTTTCCTTTTATTCTTATCTTTTGAAGTGTTTTTTATCAAAAAAGGATGATGGATTTTGTCGAATGCCTTTTCTGCATCTATTGAGATTATCATATGTTTATTTTCCTTCAATTTGTTAATGTGGCGTATTACATTGATTGATTATTTTATATTGAACCAGCCTTGTATACCAGGAATAAATCCCACTTGGTCATGATGCATATGTCTTTTGATATGCTGTTGGATTAGATTTGCAAGTATTTTTTTGAGAATTTTTTTTTGCATCTATGTTCATTAGAGAGATTGGTTTGAAATGTTCTTTTCTTGTAGAATCTTTATCTGGCTTTGGTATTAGGGTGATGCTGGCTTCTAAAATGTGTTGGGCAGTTTTCCCTCCTCTTCAATATTTTGGAAGAGTTTAAACAGGATTGGTGTTAATTCTTTTCAAAATGCATGGTAGAGTTCACCTGTGAAGCCATCTGGTCCTGGACTTTTTTGCTGGGAGATTTTTGATAACAGATTCAATCTCCTTAAATGTGATTGGTTTGCTAAGTTCTTGTATTTCTTGTAGCATCAGTGTAGGTTGGTTGTGCATTTCTAGAAATTTGTCCCTTTCATCTAGATTGTCTCATTTGTTGGCATATAGTTTCTAATAATATCCTCTTATGATTCTTTTTATTTCTGTGAGGTCATTTGTAACTTCCCCCTTTCATTTCTGATTGTATTTATTTGCATCTTCTCTCTTTTATTCTTGTTAGCCTAGCGAAGGGTTGGTCAATTTTTTTGATCTTCCTAAAGAACCAGCTTTTGGTTTTGTTGATTTTCTTTATTGTTTTTCTGTTCCCATTTTCCTTTATTTCTGCTCTAATCGTTATTATTTCTTTCCTTCTGCTTGCTTTGGGATTGGTTTGCTGTTCTTTTTCTAGTTTCTCTAATTGGTCAGTTAACTCCTTGAGTTTAGCTCTGTCTTGTTTTTTAATATTGACATTTAGGGCTAAAATTTCCCTCTCAAGACTGCCTTTGCTCTATCCCATAAGTTTTGATATTTTGTATTCTCATTTTCATTTGTCTCAATATATTTACTGATTTCACTTGCAATTTCTTCTTTGACCCACTGATCATTTAGGAGGATGTTGTTCAGTCTCCACACATTTGCAAATTTACTTTTTACCTGTCTATTATTGATTTCTAGTTTCATTCCATTATGATCTGAGAAGGAACTTTGTATAATTTCAATATTTTTATATTTATTGGGAGCTGAATTGTGACCTAACAGATGGTCTATGCTGGAGAAAGATCCATGGGCACATGAGGAGAATGTATAACCCCTGAGTTTGCATGCAGTGTTCTGTATATGTCTGTTAGGTCTAACTTGTTTATGATATTGTTCAAGTTCTCTGTTTCCTTGTTGATCTTCTGTCTAGGTGTTCTATCTAATAATGTGAGAGGGGTGTTGAATTCTCCATCGATTATTGTAGAACTGTCGATTTCTCCCTTCAGTTTTGTCAGAGTTTGTCTCATATATTTTGGGGCACCCTAGTTAGGTGCATAGATATTTATGACTGTTATATCTTCTTGGTGGATCGTCCCTTTTATTAATATATAATAGCCTTATGTATCTCTTATCACTTTTTTGCGTTTAAAGTCTGTTTTGTCTGATATTATTATAGCTACCCCTGCTCTTTTCTGGTTACTATTCACGTGGAGTATCTTTTTCCAACCTTTCACTTTCAGCCGATGTGTATCCCTGGGTTTAAGGTGAATTTCTTGTAAGCAGCATATGGATGGCTCATGTTTTTTTTTATCCATTCTATCAGCCTGTATCTTTTGATTGCGGAGTTTAATCCATTCACATTCAATGATATTACTGGAAATGCACTATTTACTTCCTCCATTTTATTCTTCGTTTTTCATATGTCATCTTGTGTTTGTCTCTCTTTTTATTCTTTTGGTTATTCTTTCTGGTATTCTTTCTTCTATACTCTCCTCCCAGCCTCTCTCTCCTGTCTTTTTCTTTCAGGTTCTAAGACTTCCTTTAATATTTCCTGCAAAGGTGGGTTCTTTTTTGCAAACTCTTTTAGTTTCTGGTTTTTTTTGTGAATATTTTATACTCACCTTCATATTTGAAGGGCAGATTTGCGGTATTAAGAATGCTCGGCTAGGTGTTTTTCTCTATCAGTTTCCTAATTGTAGCATATCACTGTCTTCTCACCTCCATGGTTTCTGAAAAGAAATCTGCACTAAGTCTTACTGGACATCCCTTGTACATGATTGTTTGCTTCTGTCTTGCTGCTCTGAGAATTTTCTCTTTATCTTTGACGTTTGACATTCTGAGTAGAATGTGTCTTGCTGTAGGTCTATTTGGATTTATTCTGATAGGGGCACGGTGTGCTTCTTGGACAAGTAATTCATGTCTTTCGTGAGAGCTGGGAAATTTTCAGTTATTATTTCCTCAAAAACACTTTCTTCCCCTTTTCCTTCCTCTTCCCTTTCTGGAACTCCCATGACACGTATGTTGTTGCATTTTGTGTTGTCATTCAACTCTCCAAGCCCCTGCTCAATTTTTTTCCATTTTTTTCTCTCTCTGTTCTGTTCTCTCTTCAATTTTAGCTGCTCTGTCTTCAGTATCACTTATTCTTTTTTCTCTCAATTCGAGTCTGCTGTTGTATGCCTCAAATGTGTTTTTGACCTCAACTATTGTGTCTTTCATTCCCATGAACTTCATTACTTTTCTGTTCAGGATTTCAAATTTTTCTTTGTGTTCACTCAGTGTCTTCTTGATATCATCTATATATTTAACTATATTGTCTTTCAACTTATTAATTTGATTTTGGAAATTTGTTCTCATCTTGCTGATTAGTTCTTTCATATTCTGCATCTCTTCTGGGACTTTGATGTATTCCTTTTCTTGGGCCATGTCTTCTATTTTCTTAGTATGGCTTGCAATTTCTTGCTGGTGTTTAGACATCTGGTTAGGATATAGTTTACTCAGATGTTTAATCTTTCTCTTTTATAGGCATTTAGTGGAGAGGCTGTGAGTTACCACAGCTCCTTGATTTTTGGTTCGACCTGAATTGTTAGGATTGTCCTCCTGGTTGCTCAAAACTGGGCACTGGACCCAGTAATTGGTTGTAGAGTCACTTCCTAGGGCCTTGGGCAGGGAGGCTAGAGAGGCCAGGAAAAGCCTTTCCTACCTATTTTTAATTTTCTTGTGTGCACTTACTTGGTCTGCTGAGAGATTGCGCTCTTTGGCAGCTCTCAATTCAATGCCTGGTCACAGTATATTTGTTGTAATACATACGCTATCAATGTGATGGAGCTTCCCATCTGGAAGGCTAAAAGCCTTGTAATTCAAATTTTCTGATACAGTTCTCCAGTCTTGTCTGGCAGCCCCCACCCTTTTCCCAGCTAAGAAATATTTCCACTTCCCTTTGAGTCCTGAACAATCAGTCCTTGTTAGTAGAGGAGGAGATTGGGAAGTTTGTATATCTTTAGCCCATTGAAGGCTCCAAAGCAAACAATGGTGCAGCCCCACCCAGCCTGGAAGGGCCCTCAGGAAACAGCAGCCCAAACCTTCGAGTCAAAAGCTGAGTCAACCCCAGTCTCTCTCTCCCCTCTCCAGTGGAGTCCTCAACATTTAGTCCAGGCTAGAAGAGAGGGAGATTGCGAGGGTCGGGTTTCTCTAGTCCTTCACTGGCTCCCAGGGCAAACCACCATGTGGTACCAACAGACCTGGAAGGCCTCATGGGACACTGCAGTCCAAATTTGCACGTCAGAATCTGAATCATCCTTAGGCTGTGTCCCTCTCTATCCCCTTTCCAGGGATGGTAGATCCCTGGAGCCCCCTTTGTCTGTAGACACAGGTCAGCGGTCCAAGAATTCTAAAGTGTCTTTAGAGTGGGGGAAGGTGCCAGCAGCAGCAGCTGCTGCTGGTTTAAACTCATGGATCTCTTGTTGTGATTTCCCTCTTTTGTCCCTCTCACATATGGGTGGTGTGCAGCCGTCACCTGCTGTCCTAAACCCTAGAAGATCTTTTTCAGGCTGCTTTAGTCTGTCATCTAGCTATTTTTCTCTCTCTCATTTTTGAATGCTAGCTTTGCTCAATAAATAATTCTTGGCTGGAGTTTTTTTATTGTTTTGTTTTGTTTTTTCTTTTATTACCTTAACTGTGCAATACCATTGCCTTCTAGCTTCAGTGGTTCAGGTGAGAAATCAGCACTTAATCTGATCAACCTTCCATAGTATGTGATGGATCTCTTTTCTCTTGCTGCTTTCAGTATTCTCTCTTTGTCCTGAGCATTTGACAATTTGAAAAGCATATGTCTTGTGGTAGGCTTCTTAGGATTTATATTCTTTGGGGTGTGCTGTGCTTCCTGGACATGTACAACTGTGTCCCTCAATAGTTTTGTGAAATTTTCAGCCATTATTTGCTCCATCACTCCTTTTGTCTACTTTCCCTTCTATTATCCTTCTGTGATGCCTATAATTCATATGTTTATGTGTTTCATATTATCATTCAAGTCCCTAAGTCCCTGCTGGATTTTCTTTCTATCTTTGAATCTATCTGTTCTACTATCTGTTTGATTTCTGATGTACTGACTTCCACATCACTTATTCTTTCCTCTGCCTGTTCAAATCTGCTGTTTTGTGCTTCCAGTGTATTTTTCATTTCTTGCATTGTGCCATTCACCACCATAATATACCGAAACTTTCTGTGCATATATCCTGTTTCTTCAGTATATTCTCCCAGTGTCTTCTTAATATCATTAATCTCTTCCTTCACTTCATTAAGTTGATTCATGATATTTGTTTGGACATTTCTGATTCATTGTTCCATGTTCTACATTTCCTCCTGTTTTTGTTTGCTCATTAGACTGGGCAATGTCTACCTGTTTCTTAGTATGGCCTGTAATTTTTTTTTGTTGTCTAGTCATTTGTTTATCTTGATGGGCTTATTTGGTTGGTTAGCTTCTCTTTCTACTCTAG
>JAQZBX010047738.1:0-20388 GCA_029593785.1 Cabassous unicinctus
ATGGGAAAATCCCCCTATATTGGTACATATATCTCATGATTTTTTAAAAAGGCACCATAATAATCCCATAGTGTGTATTGGTTTCCGTGGGTTGTGGTAGCAAAGTACCACAAACTGGGTGGCTTAAACAATGTATATTTATTCTCTTACAATTCTGGAAGCTACAAGTCCAAAATCAAGGTGTCAGTAGGACCATGAGCCCTCTGGATGTTCTAGGAAAGACTCTTTCCTTGTCTCTTTATAGCTTCTGGCTGGGGGGGCGGGAGGGTAGAAGATGTGTGCCAGCAATCTTTTGCATTTCTTGGCTTGTGACTGCATCACCCCAGTTTCTACCTCCACCTTCACATGGCCATTTTCCCTCTGTGTGTATCTGTGTGTATCCAAATCTCCCTCTCCTTATAAGGACACCAGCCAATGGACTCAGGGTCCACCCTAATCCAGTATGACCTCATATTATCTTGATTACATCTGCAAAGACCAATTTCCAAATAAGTTCACATTCACAGGTACTGGGGGTTAGGACTTCAACATATATTTTGGGGGGACACAGTTCAATCCACTACAGTGTGGCTATATCACAATTTGTTCAGCCTTTGTCCCACAGTTAGGCAATCACTTCGATGAGAGGTTTGTGCCATTATAAACAATACTACAATAAATGTTGCTGTACATCTACTCTTATTTTCTGGTGTTTTTATTTCTGTGAGATTGGTTTCTCGCTTCCACCAGCAATGTTTATAGAACCTTTCCCCACAAATTCCTGTCTACAGCAGGTACTACCACTTCTCAATGCTTTTGAGCCAATCAAAAGTTATATCCGTGTGCCCTGTGCGTTGGGGGCGAGACACCCATCATTCGTAGGCCATATACTTTTCAGAATAGATTACTATAACATTTCTGGAAAGTAATACAGCCAGTTCAGAGTTGAACACTGCTCTCAGTACACTATCAGCCCGGTAACAAGCTAACTGGGTCAGGCCCAACCTCCTACTTCAGAGCTCTATTTCCCAGATCACATTCACAGCCTTAATGGGGGAAGGTACTCCCAAGAGAGTGTGAGTGTGCACTGCACTGGGGTGCCTACTTTATAGCATGCTGGGAGAGAAGAAAGCATGGTAGCAGTAGAGGAAAAAAAAGATGGCACCTTTATGCCTAAGAAGAAAGCTACTATCTAGAAAACAAGTCCCAGGGGTTCTGCTCCAAGAGATATCTTATCTCAGTGAGCTGGAACAGAATAGAAGATGGGGGCATTGAGAGTGCAGACTAGAAGCAGAGAAAGTCGTTTCTAGAAAACTCTATTCACTATTCTGCAAAGGATATTAGGAGGGGGCACGGTTCTAGAAAAGGGTGAAAGGTTTCCATAAGCTGGAGTAAAGGACCGTACAGAACATTGTTTTAGTAGGGAAAGTGGGAGAGAAGTTGGGAAACTGCTTGACTGGGTAGTCTCGTGTGCCTCTCTCTGATCCTGGCATCCTCGCAGGTCCTCCCTTCTGCAGGGGGCTCCTGTAGGTTTTGCTGAGAGCAGGGCAACCTCTGCAAAGAGTGGGGGGAGAGGCCAGGACAGAGCAAAAACTGATGTCCACAGTATCTGTGCACACACATGATCTATTCTTTTCTTCTCTGTAACCTTTCCAAATGGCATTTGCATGAAATCCATCTTTTTGATGGTTTTAGATTCATACAGCACACGTGCGCTTCTATGATTAAAATGCATCTTGTTCACTGAAGCTGCTTCTTCAGCTCTTGCCTGGAGTAAACCGAAATCAGTGGGGGACTGTGTAAGCAGTCCCAAAGGTGCCATCAAGGTCAGCCTTCAAGAAAGAATGTTGACTGCTAACCACTGATGCAGTGCTTCCTAAGGGAATGGTAAAAATGCAAATTAAAATAAAAAGGAGAAACTGTTTTTCATCATTGTTTGGCAAAAATAAAATAGAGTTGATAAGATGCAGTGTCAATAGGGTATGGAGATCTAAGCATCCTTATGTTTTTGGTGGGCAAGTAAACTGCTAGGAATTTCTAGAAAATAACCTGGCAGTATCTATTAAATGCTTGTAACTATGAGCCAACAGTTCTACTTTTGTGAAACTATCCTACAAATAAATAATCAATATATAAGGCTACATGCTCATCACTAGCTCTTAGGGAAATGCAAATCAAAATTACAAGATCATCTTATTCCTATTAGACTGGCTGCTATTAAAAAAAACAAAACAGAAAACTACAGGTTTTGGAGAGGATGAGGAAGAATAGGAACTCTCAGCCACTGCTGGCAGGAATTAGAATGGTGCAGCCACTTTGGAGAATGGTTTGGCGGTCACTCAGGAAGCTAAATATAGAATTGTCAACCGATCTGGCAATCCCACTACTAGGAATATACCAAGAAGAATTGAAAGCAGGGATGCAAATAGATATATGCACACCAATATTCATTGTGGCATTATTCACAATTGCCAAAAGCTGGAAGTAACCCAAGTGTTCATCAATGGATAAATGGATAAACAAAATGTGGTATACATATATATACAATGGAATATTACTCAGCTGTTAGAAGGTATGAAGTATTAACACATGAGACAACATGGATGAATCTCAAAGACCTTATGTTGAGTGAAGTAAGCCAGTCACTAAAGGACAAATACTGCATGATCTCATTGATGTGAACTAAGGATATGGAGCAGATTCACAGAGGTAGAGCCTGGAAGTTAGGTTACCAGGAGATAGAAAGAGAGTAGAGAGTGGTGAGCTAATGCACAATCTAGGCACAATATATGATAAGGTGGATGGGGGAGGTTTGGCAGTGGACAGGGGTGATGGTGCTGCAGCAATGTGAAAGGGGTTGAGGATGCTGATGTGTGAGTGTGAGCAGGGTGGAGGGGTGGGTTGGGCTGTCCATAGAGCTGGGGTGGAGCTGGAGGTGAACTCTGGGGTGGTAGAGTACTGTGGTGGAGAATACAATTGTGGGAGTGTTCTTTTGGCAACTGTGGCACGGGAGGGTCATTTGTGCAGGGTGCCATTGGTGGGGGGATGTGTGGGGAAATGTGCACCTGGGGCATGCCTCTATAGAATATCAATGTGTTCATGTGGTCATAGGGTATTGTCTCAGTGGGTGGAGATCCACAACAATAACCAACAAAATAGTAAATTTCCATCCTGGGAGTCCTGCTATTCTCTAATAGAGTGGCAAGAATCTCTAGAATACATAGACAGTGCTTAATAAAAGAAAACAGACCAATACACCAAGTCCTCAATATTAATGCTTGTACTTAAGAAACTTATTCTTGTAAAAATTGAAACTTATCCTAATAATATCTACTGCCTAAGAGTTACTTCCTGAAAACCTCCTTGTTACTCAAATGTGGACTCTCTCTAAGCCAAGCTCAGCAAATAATCTCACTACTTTCCCTCCAGCATGGGTCATGACTCCTGGGAATGAACCTCCCTGGCACAGAGGGATTAATACCAAGCACCAATCAGAGATGCATTTGGAAAAAGACCTTGACCAAAAGGGGAAATATTAAATACAAAAGAGTTTTTATGGCTGTATTAGTCAGCCAAAGGGGTGCTGATGCAAAATACTAGAAATCTGTGGGCTTTTATAAAGGGTATTTATTTGGGGTAAAAGCTTACAGTTACCAGGCCATAAAGCATAAGTTACTTCCCTTACCAAAGTCTGTTGCCATGTGTTGGAGCAAGATGGCTGCTGACATCTACAAGGGTTCAGGCTTCCTGGGTTCCTCTCTTCCCAGGGTTCGTTTCTCTCCGGGCTCAGCTGCTCTGCTCTCTCCACAAAGCTAGCTGTAAACTGTCAGGCGAATGGCTCTTCTCTCTTCCCAGGGCTTCCGCCATGTCTAACGGAGCCTTCTCTCCTTCCTCATGTATCTGCTTCTCTGTGTGTTTACTTCCCGGGACTCCAGTATCAAAACTCCTTCCTCCCTTCTCTGCAGTGTGGTTTCTCTGTGAGTCCCTGCCCACCAAGGGGGCAGGGACTCAACTTCCTACTGATATGGCCCAAACAAAACCTTAATCATTATTCAATAATCAAATAAAAGTGAAACATGTGAATCCAATATAATTTAATATGCCCAGAGGAACAAACCAGTTTACAAACATAATCCAGTGTCTATTTTTGGAATTCATAAACAATATCAAGCTGCCACAATGACTAAGAATTTTCAAGGTGAGTTGGGAGGTCTTTCCAGAGGTTACGCTCATGCACGTCTCAGGCAGATCTCACTAACTGCTGCAGTAAACAAAGCCTCAAACACAGGAGTTCCCAAAGACTCTAGAGAAATCTGGACACTATAGGCAAGGCACACAACATCATGAAATCAGTACCCCGTTTGTGAACCTTACCTTGGAATATATGATAACCTATTTCCCCAATGTAACAGAGTTAGACTTAATTATAATTTCCCTACACATGATTCTTCTACCCTTTTTATTTGAACCTATAATTAGCACTATACCTGTTAAATGTATGTCCTAGAGACTTAAATCTTTGGTCTGTTCATATGCCGGTTGAGCCCTGAATTTCAGCAGAGCTGCAGCCAACACCTACTCTCCAGTTCTTTAGACTCACCCAGGACAACTAACAAAAAGATGATGATGGACAACCCCCATCCCAAAAAGCAGAGTATTTATAACTGCAAGCAAAACAGCTCCTTCCATCTGCCCCATAAGATCTAAGCCCCCTCTCAATCTGAAGCAGAACAGGCATCACCATCCCAAAATCCTCAAGATTGAGGAATGAACAAACATAAGGGGGGAAATACAACCATGGACTAAAGTAGACTTATTATTATTGTTGTAATGGAAGAACTTGTAACACTGATATAAAGATAGTGGTTACCAGAGGCTCTGAGGGGAGGAGCAGGGAAGAATAGGTGGAACATAGGGCATTGGAATTATTCTGCATGATATATTGCAATGACGGATACAAGCCATTATACCTTTTGTCAAAACCTATAAAATTGTATGGTACAACCCGTAAACCATAATGTAAAATATAGACCATGGTTAGTAGCAATGTTTCAATATCTGTTCATCAATTGTAACAAATGTACCACACTAACATAAGATGTTATTAATAGGGGAAAATGTAAAAAGGGGAGGAAGTGGGATATATGGGAATCCCCTACATTTTCAATGTAACTTTTCTGTAATCTAAAACTTCTTTAAAAATAAACTTTAAAAACAAAGCCAAAAAAAAAAGGCTACCTGTTCAAGTGTGTTAAAGAATTGCTGGTAGGAACCCCAAAAAGAAAACAACCTGAAAGTAAACTGTGACATGTCCCTATATGAGCATAGAGAAATATGTGGAAAGATATATCCCAGGCTCTCAACATTATTACCTCAAATAAAGTAGAGTTTAATAAATGTATGTGAATTATTTGATTTCTTTTTAATCTAAAGAAGTGACAGGGAAAATATGCCCTCCCCAAAATGAAAAAAGAAAAAGAAAAAAATTCTCCCCTTCTGGCCAGTCTGATATATTGCTGAAAATGTCAACTTTAGGAGTTAATTTTTCTATTTCCAAAAGTCGGTTTTTAAAATACAAATATTCCTGGAGTTGTTTTTTGGCCCTTAACACCTGAGCGTGGGGTTGGGGTAGAGTGGGTTGTGGAGGGTAAGATAACCAGCAGTGACAGCCAGCTGAGAGAAAATGTCTTTCACTAGATTGGGTAAGTTTTCTGTGCAGGGAAGGAGGCAGGAAAGGATGGAGGAAAAAGAAGGACCTCAGCTCATGGCCTGACTGACATGCAGCTTGCCGACACTGATACCTTGTCTGGGAAGGAAAACCAAAAGAGATGAAAACACACAGACCCGAAGGGCTCGTGGGGAGCACACATTTCCCACACCCTGTCTTTGCCTGAGGCCAGTGCTACTTAGAAAGCTGCTCAAGTTTCTCCCTGGTTCTCTGGGGTCCAGCACAGCCCTGAGAGGGTGCTCTGCCAGCTGGAAGGGCAGCCGGCAGGGACCATGGGGGAGGTCGCAGGCTTCACATCGGCTGGGGAGCAGCCTCACCAGCAGGGAGCAAAGGTGCCAGACACGGTTTCTTGAAATTAGCTTGGGAAGCAGGACAATCAAAAAAGTGTGATTTTCCTCCACTCTAATAAAATGAAAAAGGCTGTGCTTGTCATAAAGAATCAGGAGAATCAATCGAACTTTGGCGTGCCCCAAGGTGCAAAGCACTGACTAAAGCTTCCACCGTGATGTGAACCTGAGGGCAGAAGCTCTTTGGCCAGGCTGGCAAAACTGCCTTCTTCCCACATTGTAGGACCTATTTGTCCAGACGGGTGTCACTAAAATGTAAGGAGGTTTAGTGTGTGGCTGTGGGAAAGCATAATGCTACTAGCCAGCATTTAGTGGGCACTTCCTAACTGCCTCAGCCTTTACAGGTATCACGTGATCTTTGCAAGAACCCCATGACATTGATACTATTTAAGCCCATTTTATAAATGAGGAAACAGGCACTGAGAGGTTAAACGATTTGCCCAAGGTTATCGAAATAAAAAGTGGTGGAGCTGAAATCCAGACCCCAGAGTCAGACTCCTGAGCCTGGGATGTAACTCCCCCACCCACGCTGCCTCCTCACAGCCCCTGAGGCTGAGAACAAGGGCCAAGGATGTGTTGCTGAAAACCTCAAATTTCAACTCTGGGGCAATGGATTTGTGAAAAAACTTGACATGAGTAAGCGAGCCAGGAGCTCAGAAAGAATGCTGAAGCTCCTCAGGGTAGACAGGTTTGTGGCAATAAAGAGCTTTGGATTATATACAATGATCTGGGGGTAAAATCTGGGAAAGCCTTGTGGTGAGGTTGCCAGTGTCTGCAGGGAAAAGGGAGTCATCCTAGGACTGAAGGGCAATCTTGGGACACATCCAGAGAGGACGTGAGAGTGTAAGGTGCTTGACGGCTCTAGTCAAAAATAAAAACAAGAATAATTACTTAAGGCAGATCTCATTCTAATTTGTTTTATTTGGCTACTTCTGTCATAAAACATATACACGTATGGCTATGACTTTGTAAGCATTGTCCCCGCTTCACCTGGAAATCTAGCTAACTGGTTTTACAGCTCCAACATGAAGACTTTAAATATCCCCCTCAAGGGCAAAGTTGACCTATTCCTCAGTCACTGTCTTTTCTCTCTAAGCACAGAACCAGAAGGAAGCCTGACCCACATACAATGTCCTTTGCCCCTTGGTTGGAAGAACATGAGCTGCTTGACTAGTTTTTTTTCCTCAAAGTTGTTATAATACCTAATGCTGCCATTTTTACACAAGGACAGATAATAAATATTAACTGGGAGTAGATTTTATTCCCTCTTTCTAGAACAACTTAAGGAATGTTGTATATTCTTAATAAATACTAATGTTATGGTAATTGTTTATATCTACTCCCAAGCAGTCCAATAAATAAATCTTGTTGTTATTGCTACTAGTGTGACACATTCACAGAACTCAAATCACCATGAGTAATTTGTACCATAAGACAACTTGGTTGTACAAAGAAAATCCCAAGGTGTTGCTGAGAACAAATGATCATTATTTGATCATTTTTCTAACTTGAAATAGAATTATAAACTAACACTCTTTGACAGAAAACAACCAATGAACTATGTTTATGATAATAGCAACAACAAAACAAAGTCCACTTACTCATAAATTTTTAAAAATGTATCAAGGTAGAATGCCAGGCTCTGAGCTAAGTACCAGGCTTACCAAAATAAACAAGACAAAACCTCAAGGAGCTGAAAAAGGAGTGGGGTATAGAGATAAATATGGAGTTGTCAAACATATTATGGGAAGATATACAGGGCACTTTGGGAGAAGAGAGGAAGAGCCAATCTGCCTCGGCTTGGAAGGGATGGGCTTGAGCTAAGTCTTAGATGGAGGTTTGGGCAAACCATGGGGTGAGCCGAGGTTGAGAGAAGAGGCACTCAGGCATTTAGGCTCAATGCACAGCATGAATATGGCAAGAGCAAGGAGTTTAGCAACACCAGAGAGCAGAATGACTTTGGGGAAATAGAGTTTGAGTAAGTAGATGGGGTGCCATCTAAAAGGAGTTTCCATTCCCATACTAAATCTCAACAGCTGAAGCTCTGCAAAATAGAAAGGGAAAAATGTCCATAAAAGGCAAGCGATTTAAATTTTAATGCTCTGTTTTCTCAATTCCAAGAGACCCCATTAATTTAAAATGACTAAAGAACTGTTAGAATGTAAAAGGACAAAGGAAATAAAGCAATAACAACCACTAGAAGATCTCATTCAGGAGAATTTAAACAGAACAAATAAGTGTTGTAGGCCTCTGCTTTGCCCCAGAAACAAGGTCACCATAAGCAAAATCCTCCACTACATTCCACGTTTAGAAGCTAGTTTTCAAGCATTTCAAGCTGGAAGAGCACTGTATTTAAACTTTAAATTGGTTAATTTAACATCTTGAAGCATGTTAGCTTGGTTCTTAATTAGACATACAATGGGAAAAATGTAGCTTCCTTCATTTCTACTCCTACCAAACCACAACAGATGAAGACTCTCCCAACAACCTCTCTGTCTCTCCCACAGTGACCTTCTCCACACCTCATTTCCTCAAAAGATGCTTCTATCTTTAACCACCTTCCCTTCTCATGCCACACAGTATCCCTCAACTAATCTCCTCCATACCCAGTTTCAGCCAAACCTACCACTGTTGCTGCTCACTTTCATCTGCCAGGCCCAGACCTCTCTCCTTAGCTCCTGACTCAGGCCTCAAATCACCCTCAGGACATTTCCACTTGGATGTCTCACAGGCACTTCAATGTCAACATGTTGAAAACTGAACCCATTATTGCCTCTCTATCTGCCCCCAATTATTCCTGCTCCAGGGTTCCCTGTGTGTTAGCTCCTTCTTCTACTCAATGGTCCCAACCATATATCTCAGATTTGCCCAGGCAGCTTTTGTTGCCCTGCTGCCAACATCCAGCCAAATCCTAGAGATTTTTATTATCTTATTTATTTATTTTATTTTATTTTATTTTTTGAGTTACCAGGGGCCAGGGATTAAACCCAGGACCTCATATGTGGGAAGCTGGCACTCAACCACTGAGCCACATCGGCTTCCCTGAATTTTTTTTTTTTTTTCATTTGTTTTGCTTGTTGTTTGTTTTTGTTTGTTTTTTTTTAGGAGGAACCAGGAACCGAACCCAGGACCTCCCATGTGGGAGGTGGGAGCTCAACCGCTTGAGCTACATCTGCTTCCTTATTATTGCCTTTAAATCTGTCAAATCCATCAACTCTTCTCTGCCTTACCTCCGCTGCTCTGGTTTTGATCCTCATCATTGGTGCTCTTCTATCCTTCCCCTCCCTCAGTCCTCAATATATCCTCCACTTGGCTACTCAGGATTCTTCCTGAAATACAAATTTGATCAGGATGCCACTTAGTTTTATATCCTTTATTGGCTTCCCCATCACCCTCAGCATTTTATCCCAATTACCTGTGCATGGCATATGTCGCAGTTTGAGATTATTTTATGAATTCTAAAAAGAGGAAGATTATGTTTGTAAACGAATCTATGATACCCTTTGATTGCATTAAATTCATTTGAGGAGGCTTTGATTAGATTACGTGATAAGATTGTCTTAGGGCTTTTGATTCTACTACATCAGGTTAAATCTCTGCCCCCTTGCTGGGTTTGATATATATGGACTCACATGGACAGACAGAGAGAAGAAAAAGAGAACTGCCATGTTTGATCCTGCCGTGTAAAAGAGAGGATCACTTAAGCATGAAGCCCCAAGAAGCTGGGCCCTTATAAAAGGAGACCAGCCCTGCTATATGCCTGATAGCTTACAGCTGAATTTGGGAAGTGAGCAGAAGAGCTGAGACTGATATAGGAAGCCCTAAGAGACAAGTGCTATGCCAGCTTGCAGCTGAAATCAGGAAGAAAGCAGAGCAACTGAGCCAGGAGGGGAAGGAGAGACAGGGCAGAGGTTACCTGCCATCTTGCCTCAATATGGCAGCTGACTTTGGTTAGAAAGCACCTCTTATGGTGCCTTGAGATGGACTTTTTACAGCTTTGGAACTATAGGCTCTTACCCCAAATAAATCTCCTTTATAAAAGCCAACAGATTTCTGGTATGTTGCATTGGCATCCCTTTGGCAAACTAAAACAGCATACAAGGACCTTCTTGAGCTACTCCCTTTAACATCATGCATGCGTACACACACCACATTTGCATACACATGCACACACACACTCAGTTCACTTCACCGGTCAAACTCCTCCTCACCCTTTAAGATTCAAAACTCATCCCTTCTGTGAAGGCCTTCTTGACTTTCCAAGGAAGAATTAAGGACTCCCCTTCTGTGCCATAAGAACATCTATGCTTATCTCTATTAGGACACCCACCACATTCCATATTGCGTAGTTGTCTCTTTGCTTGTTTGTCCACAGCCCTAGACTGGGTGGTTCTTGGGTGGGAACTGAGACTTTCATCTCTGTATTCTCAGTCCCTTCCACAGTGCCTAGGTCATACAAAGAAGCCCTCAAAGGTGAGTCGTACTAGCCAGACTTCTTCATAACTTTTGATTACACGATGCTTTCTTAGCTATGATACCCAAAGCACAAACAACAAAGGGAAAGATAAATAAAATTGGACTTCATAAAAATTTAAAGCATTTGTGCTTCAAAGGACACCTTCAAGAAGTATATACCTAATAAGTGTCTTTTATCTAGAATATATAAACAATTCAGTAATAAAAAGACAAGTAACCCAATTTTAAAATGGGACAAGTATCTGAATAGACATTGCTCCAAAAGAAATATAAAAATGGTCAATAAGCACATTGAAAAGATGCTCAACATCATTAGTCATCAAGGAAATGTAAGTAAAAACTACAGTGAGATACCACTTCACAATTACTAGAATGCTATCATAAAAAAAGACAGATACTAGCAAGCACTGGTGAACATTTTGAGAAACTTTAAACCCTCCTACACTTCTGATGGAAATGTAAAATGGTGTAGTTACGTTGGAAAACACTCTGTCAGTTCCTCAAAAGGTTAAGCATAGAGCTGCCATATGACTCAGTCCAGGCTTCTCTCCCTAGCTCCAACTCAAGTATCAAACTACCCACAGGACATTTCCACTTGGATGCCCGCAGGCACCTGAAAGTCAACGTGTATTAGTATATTAGTTTCTTATTGCTGAAGTCACAAATTACCACATGCTTGGTGGCTTAAAACAACACAAATTCTGAAGGGCAGAAGTCCAAGATGGTTCCCACTGGGTTAAAATCAAGGTGTTGGCAGGGCTGCATTCCTCCCGGAAGCTCCAGGGAAGAATCCATTTCCCTTGCCTTCTCCAGCATCTACAGCCTGTCAACACACCTCAACTTGTGGCCCCATTCCATCTTTAGACCCAGTAATGGCTAGTTGAGTATTTCCCACATCACATCATTCTGATTCTGACTTTCTGCCTCCTCCTTCTATCTTTTAAGGGCAACTTCGAATACACTGGGCCCACTCAAATAATCCAAGACACTCTCCCTATTTTAAGGTCAGCTGGTAAGCAACCTTATTCCATATGCACACTTAATTTACCCCTGCATGTAACGTAATATATTATAGGCTCCAAGGATTAGGAAGTGGACATCTTAGGGGAGAAAGGGGAGGACATTATTCTGCCTATCACACTCAGCAATTCCATTCCTAGGTATGTGCCTGAGAGAAATGAAAACATATGTCCATACAAAAACTTGTCCACAAATATTCATAATAGCCAAAAAAGTGGATACAACCCAAATGTCTATCAACCAAAAAAATGGATAAATAAAATGTGGCTATACATACAATGGAAAACCATTTATTCATAAAAAGGACTGAAGTCCTGATACATGCTACAACATGGATGAATCTCAAAAACATTATGATAAGTGAAAGAAGCCAGTCATAAAAGGCCACATATTGTTTGATTCCATTTATATGAAATGTCCAGAATAAGCAAATCCATAGAGAAAGAAAGTAGATTAGTGGTTGCCTAGGGCTGGAGGGCCTGGGGGTGGAGTGTGGAGTGACTACTATTGGGTAGGGGATTTCTTTTTGGAGTGAGGAAAATGTTCTATAATTTAATGGGCTGATGGTTACACAATTCTGTTAATATGCTAACAAAGAAGACACTGAATTATACACTTTAAAGGAGTGAGTTGTACAGTAAGTGAATTATATCTCCAAAGCTGTTATTTTTTTAAAGGTGACTCAGTGTGGGACACAGAAATAAGGGATGTCCTAAGACAGATTCGATTACCTTTCCCTTAAAGGTTGTTTTCAGTGCTATTTTGCAGGGAATATAGTCTCCTGAATACGTTAGAGTCTAAAGACAGCTGGCACAGAAATGTGTCTGGCATCTCAGACACTGCTCCAATTTCATGCACCGGAGGAATTTGGCACTGCTCCCTCACTGGGATGAGCCCCTGCTCCCCAGGAAGCCACAAAACAGGGCAGCAATTAAGCATGTTTCTTTTTCTTTCTCTCACTCACTCACATACACAGAGAGAAAACACATTTCTACTAGTTCCCCCCAGATATAAGTACATTCTTTCTGTCCTTTCACAGTTCAGTAAACAGCTTATTATTTCACTAAGAGCAGCTTGTTGTGATCCACTAATAACAAATCACAGGCATAATTAGCACTCCAAGCCAGCATAGCCAATTCTTTTATGTGTACGTGTGTGCGTAGAGAGAGAGAGTGTGGGGAGAGAGAGGAAGAATAACTATGAATGTTTTTCTTAAAATAAAATGATAATTATTTAAATTAAAAGCTCTAAATCCACTGACTGACAAAAAGCTATAAAATTAAAGTGCAAACAACATTCTTATATTCCATGAAGATTTAGCATGAAGAAGAAGCCAATCAGTTCTCCATTTTCAGAGACTGGAAGAAGAGAAAACAGAAATAATTGCATACTTTTATAAGGATACTTTTCAAAAAAATAAATAGGAACAGATGTGGTTCAAGCAGTTGAGCGCCTGCTTCCCACATGGGAGGTCCCAGGTTCGGTTCCTGGTGCCTTCTAAAAACAACAACAACAACAAGCAAAACAAATGAAAAAGCTACTCAGGGAAGCTGATATGGCTCACTGGTTGAGCGCTGGCTTCCCACATATGAGGTCCCGGGTTCAATCCTTGGACCCCAGTACTTCAAAAAAATAAAATAAGTAAAAAAGGAATGTTTAGTTCTTAAGGATGATTAAGTCCTGTAATAAGCTTCCAGGAAAGGTTATGAAAGCTGCCTTCCTGAAGGAAGTAACACTGAATCACTTAAAATTAGATGTAGCTAAATATGAAACAATAATTTTAACAAGACAAAGGTGACTTTCTGTCTTGCATGAAACTCTAGAGACAGACAGTCCAGGATTGAGCTCTGCAGTTTTTAGGGGATAGGAGCTCTGTCCTATAAAATCCTCACCATCTTTCCAACTTACTGTTCCACCATCCCAAATATGTGGCCCCCATCCTCACAGTCCAATATAGTCCAAGGTGGCAACTAGAGCTCCACCAAACACATCTGTATTTCAAGCAGCAGAGCAGAAGAAGGGATGAAGAAGCTGGGAAAAGGAAAGCATGTGTCAACTGTCTTTAACTTTGCATTGGTCATATGACCACACTGGTTCCTATGGAGCTTGACTTTATGCTGGGCAGCCATGTGCCCGTGTAAAAATCAGGGTTCTATTGCTATGGCAAGCGTGAGAACAGATATTGGAGAACATCCCACAGTCTATACTACTGTCATCAACACTCATCTATTTTACTTTAGGCAGACTCCTCAGAAGGCACTTCTTTTTATAAAATCAGTAAGAAGGACAAGAGAGAGGGGTTTTTCATACTTTGTGCACCCAGAAACATTTAAGTAACTCCCTGTTATCTAGACTTTGGAGGTAAATTTTTAACTTTGTTCTGCTTTAGGTTTGGTAAAGGATGCAATTATCTCAGCCCAACAATATCCAGAATCTTATCAAATAAGTACAGGACAAATAGTTAATAAATTAAACTATAAAAATAAATAAGCAAATAAACAAACAAAAAATCCTTACTATCTCCAAGTCCCTACACACTTACGTCTCCTGGAGGCAGCACATCTGAAGCAGTCCACAAATGATATTAAACAGTCCCTTAATTAGCTACATTCTTAATCTGGAAGGTTCTTTCCTAAGTCCTTAGGGCTTAGGAAAGTCCAGAGGGCTTTCATCTACAGAACCCAAGTAAGTCCAGACAATTAATCTCCAGGTACAAGTACCTTGAAGAAAGGGAACTGTTCATGGCCTCTTTGGGTTTTGGATGAGTTAGACTCAGTTTAAATTTAGGTAATTTAAATAATGTATAATGTATCTTCTTTATATTTAGTATATATGAATTTATTTCAATATATAATAAATACTTATATACATAATTGCTACCAGAGACAAATACAGATTTCATTTTTTAGAAAGTGCACACTATTTTAAACAATGATAGCTCATGGTACCTAATAATCTTTGTACAATTATTTCATATGAGATTATCATTTAGCTATTTACCGAAGTTAACTAAAGCAAATATCTGTGAAATCATCCCAGTCATACAAGCTAATTGTGACAATGTGTGCATGGCCTTTGCTCTTCTGTGTTGGAAGGTTGATTATCAGAACCATCAGCTCCCAACCAGATCACCACACCTTCAGAACATGAGCACCTCTCCCTATTCTTGTGTTCACACCCTGATCTTCTGATTGAGATATGGTGTTCCTGGCTCACCAGGGACTTGGACCACCCTCTATTAACAGAGGATTTACCATGTCCGTGCCCAAGACCTTTTACACAAGAAAGAAAGATTCAGACAATTTATGAGGAACTTTAGCCAGTGCCTTCAACAAGGGGAGATGAAAAGAAGAAATTTCTGGGAATTTGGGGGGAAAGGGAGGTAATCTCAACCTAGAAGAAATTATAGAGGAGATCCTATCTAAATTAAGAGGGCAAAGATATTCCAGTGTCTGGGATGAGATCACAGCAATGAGAAAAGATAGAGAGGGCCCCGAATACATCAGGGAGTTCAGAAAGGAAGTGAGCCTTAGACTTAGCTAAGTTAAAAGTAGCTTGGGGGAAGCAGCTGTGGCTCAATTGGTTGGGCTCCCGTTTACCACATAGGAGGCCCCAGGTTCGATTCCCAGGGCCTCCTGGTGAAGGCAAGCCGGCCAGCGCGGCACGGTGAGCCGAAGCAGCAAGATGACTCAACAAAGGGAGACAAGCAGACCCAGAAAAATGCAAAAAGCAAATGAACACAGCAAGCACAAGCAGCAAGGGGGGAATAAATAAATAAATAAAAATAAATCTTTAAAAAAAAAAAAAAAAAAAAGTAGCTTGGCACCTAAAATCAGGTGGTCTTTGGGCTCAACTAGACTCAAATACTTGGCATCGGATTAACTCAGCAGGGTCCATGACTGGAAACAGCATGTGGCACTTCTCTTCAGCAGGAGTTTTTGCAGTAGCCCAGCAATTAGTTTCCTCTGGCCCCTCAGGTGACAGGAGATGAGATCATATCAGTGGGTGTGACAGCTACCTTAGCTTTGAAACTCCATGTCCCAAATAGGAATCAATAGCTTGTGTCTCATGGTGTAGCTCACAGGTCTCAAGGAAAGATATGCCCATTACAAGGGTCGCTGCACTTAGGAAGGCCCAAAGTCATGACTTCCCATCAGGTAGTAGTATATTCTGGCCCAGATGCAGTTCACCAATCAGGGGTCATTTTTATCATAAGCAATGCTGCCTCACATCATAGCTGACATTGAACCTTTATTAGACTTTCAGGGGACATAGCTATAAAGTTAAGGAGAGAAGAAGAAAGTGAAAGCCTTTTACTCATAGCCTCCTTCAGCTGATACTGACCTTTATAGGGTAATTAACCAAGAAGATTAGTTTGGAAAATGTCCCTGTTCTTGAGTCAAACAGTACTTGGCACATAAAGGTGCTTAATAAATATTTACCAATGAGGAATTGAATTAATGACAAATAACAAAATTAAAGTGTTACATTAAAATAAGTTTAAGCATTCTGGGTATTTTTCTGATCCTATAGTTGGGACATCTGCCTAAGCCCAGAAACAAACACACATGGAGGGTAATTAACTGAAGCTGCCAAAGTAGAAAAGGCATCTCTCGAGAAAATACTGAAGCTTATTTTAAACTGATAATGATAAGGAAATGCCAAGTTATGGCTCAAGGTCTATGAAAGGACTCCTCCTAATATCTTTCTCCTACTGAGCGGCTTCTGTCTCCACACCTCTCCTCTTCCAAACTGTCCTTCACATTTTTGCCATGTGATTTAAAAGATGTTTCAGTCTTCTATTAAAAACCCTTCTGTGGCTGTTCCCTACCCACAGAAAGAAATCCCAACTCCTTAACACAGTACCCTGAGTGCCTAACAAGCTGACTCTAAGCAGCAGCTCCCAAACTATCTCTGTGCACTGTTATCTGCCTGGAAACCCTATTCATACCATAAGGACCCCCTGCAAAGGTCACTTCCTCTGTGAAGATCTCTCTGATTCCTCAGACACCATGCAAACTTAATCTTCTGTTTCTCCATTATACTTCAATCACACCAATAACACAGCACTTAACACACTAGTGGTGATAGTAGTAGAAGAGGTAGCTAACATTTATTGAGCACTTACTATAAAGGCAGGAATGGTTCTAAGGATCTTACATACATTAAATGATTTAATCCTTAACTACAACCCCATGGTTTATTTCCTCATTTGCAAGTTAGCTCACATTCCGTAGTTTGAACATACCAGTTGATTCACAAACAGTAGCACTCTGCTAGTACAGAAGATTATTCTCTAAGTGTAGCTATGACAGTGATGGGAAAGAACCAAATGCCCATCTAGGATGTCATCTGGATTTACAATGCAATAAATCTCTCTCTAGAGTAGATATTATTTCAAGCATATTAGACATTTGATGGCAGCAGGAACAGGTAATGGGGGTGAGGGGTGGGAATGCTGACTTTAACCAAATAGCTTAATGATCTCCTGGGAATTTAGCCCAGTTTCAGAACAAGGGTAGCAAGTGCAATATTCTTTTCTATGTGATTTTGACTCACTTCCCCCAGTTAATTTTCCCTTCAATCCTTGGGGAAGCATATAGAGAAAGCTAAGGCTGTTAAACTGCTATGAAGATATTCTGTCACTTTCCACCAAAGTGCTCTCTCTTTCTAATGCCAAAGGTAGAAAGAATAGCATCCACAAAATGTTGGGAGAATTGCTACAATTGTCCTTCTAAATTTTACCCAAACCTTGACGCCACACAATTAGAATGACAACAGATAATAAATCCTCTTAAAGTCCCAAATAGTTTTTTTCATGGCCCTTCTAAGTAAAATCAAACTCAGGTTTCCCTTGATATACTCTGAACATCACCTAAATTTTTTCAAGCAACAGAAGTGTGGTTCTCAAATGTTAGAATTCATAGAATGCTTGTAAAAACATAGTTTCCTGTACCTTTCCCCAAACCTGTTGATTCACAATCTGTGGGGCTGGGACCTAGAAATCTGTATTTAATGAGCATCTGCAGGTGATCCTGAAAAAGGTCGTGTCAGGTCACACTTCAGGCAACACTGCTGTAAAATGTGTATCAAACCTCAACCCACATGATAAAGCCATTGGCTCTGCTTTTCACCAACCCCTGCATCTAAACCACAACTAGACAGTGCTGCCTGTTTCTCACTAGTCACAGCATCAGACCAATGAATGGAGATCAAGAAAGTTTCCAAAGTGCTCCTGATGACATAATGGGAGGACCCCCCACTCACTCTAAATTCACTTTACTAGATAAGATCTAGAAGATGGGGTCAGGGATGAACATATTAACCAATAAATAAAGGAGATAATTACTGATTATGATGAGAAGTGAGAGGGTGCCTGAGGGGAGGGGCTACTAAATAAGTTATAGTGCCTTCCAACCTTGGCTGCCTACCAGCACCCCTTGAAAGCTGGGCCCACAGGCAAAGATTTTTATTTAATTAGTCTGCAGTGAAACCTGGGCTTCTGGATTTTTTGACACTCCCCTGTTGATGCCAGCCAACATTCAGCCAAGGTAGAAAACCCCTGATCAGATAAAAAGAAAAGTTCTCTCTAAGGACACATTTGAGTTGAGACCTTAATGAATCGAGAGGAGCAGGGTAAGAGCATTCCAGAAAGTACTAGTCCCTGAAGCAAGAATGAGCTTGGTGTTCCAGGTATCAACAATGTAAATTCCAGGATGGCAGGGACTTTGTGCCTAGAACACCAGACCTAGACAAATGTCCGAAATAAAAAAGAGGCTTAATATATGTTTGTTAGGAAATTAATTTTTTTTCAAGGCCAAATACCTGAAGCAAAGTGAGCAAAGGGGAGAAAGGCCTGTGGCAAAGGATGGAGATGAGGCATGGCAAGGTTGTGCCCTGCAGGCCGTGGTGCTGTGTGGGACCTCTATTGTGAGCACAGTGAAAGTCAGCAGAGGGTTTTCAACAGCAGAATGACCTGGTTTAATTAGTTTATGTAAAAGATCACTCTGGATTTTGCTTCTGGGAAGATGGAACAGGCGTACTTTTCCCTATTCTTCCCACTAAGCACAACTAAAATATCTGGCATTATACATGGAGCATAGACCATATCCTGGGCCACAAAACAACCCTCAACAAATTTAAAAGAATTTAAATCATACAGTATATTCTTAGTTCAAACAAGAAATCAATAACAGACAGTGAACAGGAAAATCTCCAAAAACTTGGAAAATAAACAACACATTTCTACACAGACCAAGGGTCAGAAAGGAAGTCTCAAGGAAAATTGAAAAAAAAAAAACAAAAAAAACATATTGAACTGAATTAAAATGAAAACACAACATATCAAAATTTGTGGGACACAGCTAAAGAAGTGCTCAGAGGGAAACATATAGCTTACATTAGAAAAAAATGAAAAGCCTCAAATCAATAATCTAAGCACCCACCTCAAGAACCTAGAAAAAGAAAAGCAAAATAAACCCAAAGCAAGCAGAAGAAAATAAATATATGAAAATGAAAACAGAAAAAAATTAGAGAAATTCAATGAAATCAAAGGCTGCTTCTTTGAAAAGATGAATAAATTTGATAAACCTCTAGCAAGACTGATGTCGAAAAAATAAAAAGACAAAAATAATCAATATCAGGAATTAAAAAGGGCATATCACTACAGACCCTGCAGATATCAAAGCACAATAAGGAAATACTAGAAACAACTCTACATACATAAATTTCTTAACATAGATGAAACAGACCAACTCCTTTTAAAAAAGACAAAGTATCACAACTCACCCAATCTGAAACATATAATTTTAACATCTTTATAACTAGTCAGAAATTTTAATTTATACTTTATCAACTCCCCAAAATAACTCTCCAAGCCCAGTTAGTTTCATTGGAGAATTCTAAACATTTATAGATGAGATAACACTATTTTCAACAAATCTCTCCCAGGAAATTGAAGAAGATGGAACACTTCCTACTTAACTTTATGAAGCTAGTATTATCCTGATACCAAAAGCAAAGACTGTACAAAAAAGAAAGAAGAAAACTACCAAACTGTATCCTTCATGAGTATTGATTCAGAAATCCTTAACAAAATAGTAGCAAATAGAATATTCAGCAATATATAAAAATAATTATATACCCTGACGTAGTGGGATTTATTCCATGGATACAAGATTGTTTAATGTTTGAAAATCAATTGATGTAATCTACCATATTATTCCAGTAAAGAAGGAAAATCACATGATCATATCAATTGAGGCAAAAAAAGCATTTGATAAATTTCAACATTCATTTATGATAAATTCTCATAAAAATAGGCACAGAGGGGAATTTCCTCAACTTGATAAAGAGTATCTACAAAAACCCTACAGCTAACATTATATTTAATGGTAAAAGACTGAATGCTTTCCTTGTAAGATCAGAAACATGACAAAGATGTCCACTACCACCACTTTTTTTCCAGAATAATGCTGAAAATCCTAAACAGAACAATAAGGCAAATGGGGTGGCTTGGAATTTGTACCCCAGAAAAACATGTTCTTATTCTTAATCCATTCCTGTGGGTGTGAACCCATTATAAATATACTTTTGATGAGGTTACTTCAGTTGAAGTGTGGCCCAACTGAGTCAGGATGGGTCTTAATCCTATTAGTAGAGGCCTTATAGAGAAGGCCACTGTATTAGTCAGCCAATGGGGTGCTGATGCAAAATACCAGAAATCTGTTGGCATTTATGAAAGGTATTTATTTGGGGGTAGAAGCTTACAGTCACCAGGCCATAAAGCGTAAGTTACTTCCCTCACTAAAGTCTATTGCCACATGTTAGGGCAAGATG